>RWJK01000822.1:11970-30447 GCA_004335835.1 Scenedesmus sp. ARA3
GGGTACAGCTGAGGGCACTGCCGCCAGGGTGCCAGCAATGACACGTGCACCTGCAAGCAGTGAATGCATGCATTCCCGTTGTTGTTTGAAATCAGCAAAACAGTTTGATGAGTCTTGCTGCCAGGGGGCGCACAGCTGAGGACACTGCCGTCAGAGTGCCAGCAATGGCACCGGCACCTGCACAGGGTGCATATAGGATACGTATGCATGCATACACATCCATGCGTTGTTGAGATGTTGAAACGAGGTGAGCGAACTGAGAGCAAGTGATGTAGCAAAATGTACAAGTTGAATGAGATGGTGACAAACAGCACGAGCACGGGCAGCGAGATAGGGTGAGGTTCAACCAAACAGAGTCTAAAGCAAATGGTGCAACATACTAAACAGAGTCTAGAGCAAACAGTGCCATGCGCTGAGGTGGGAGATGGGTAAGGACAGCAGCAAAAGGAGCCCATTGTCAAGTACCCATCCTCCGCCTGAGCGCACGTGGTGATGCTGCTGCTGTCCTTTGTGCAAGGGTTTGAGCTTTGCTAGCAGCGCTGCCATTACACCATCTGGCACCAGAACAAGCAGTGCCATGCACTGAGGCGGGGGGTGTGATACATCAACAGCAACAGCTGACGACATATGGGCCAGCCCCCGCCTGAGCGCATCTGCAGCTGTTGCTGTTGCTGCTGCTGCTGCTGCTGCTGCTGTCCTTTGTGAAAGGGTTTGAGGTTTGCTAGCACCCTGCCACTACACCACTGACACCGCGACCACCAAGCAGAACATGCTGCAGCAGCGTGGTCTGTGTCATGCTTCTTAGCCCCAGCTGTGCTAGTGCTGCATGTGTGCACGCAGGCCTCAGATCACAACAACAAACAAAGCAACATCCATTGCATGTCAGCCAGACTCTATGTGTACACTATGTCATCATATCGCCATACACCACATATCACAGAAGCCACTTGATGAAAGGCAGCAGGGCCGCAGGCCACTTGGGCTGAGTCAGCAGCTGGTGCTGCGGGGCGAAGAGGTGTCACCCTGCGCAGTACCAGCTGCTGTCCTTGCCCACGTCATCATCATGTTACCATTTAAGCCATAGCAACGTCGCTATCGGCCCCGCGCCCCACAGGAGCGGCTGAAAGAACAGGAGACGGGGAAAGGTGAGGGATCACTATTTCATTATCACGCTTGCAGACATTCCTTGCCCACGTGTGCTGTTTGCGCCTCGCTTTATTGTATTGCT
The DNA here is from genome assembly GCA_004335835.1 of Scenedesmus sp. ARA3. Taxonomy (NCBI): domain Eukaryota; kingdom Viridiplantae; phylum Chlorophyta; class Chlorophyceae; order Sphaeropleales; family Scenedesmaceae; genus Scenedesmus; species Scenedesmus sp. ARA3. The sequence continues at coordinate 13,199 of RWJK01000822.1, forward strand.
GTGAATGGGGCCTAGGCAGTCAGGAACATAAACAACAACCCCCAACAGCAACAACATGAGCTGCTGCCCTGGCCCACGTGTGCTTTTTGTGCCTCACTGGCTGCTGTGACCATGCCTTAGACAACCAGGAAAGCGAGGCAACCAAGAGAGGGAAAAGGGGAAAGGGGATAAAGGGGAGCAAGCCATCTGGGCTGAGTCAGCAGCTGGGACTTGGCTGGCTGTCAGTACTAAGCCAAGCGGCAGCTCCTGCCTCCTCCCACAATCGCTCTTGCATTGCCTCAAACTAGCTGAAACCGAAAGGAGGCCACCTGGGCTGAGTCAGCAGCTGGCACTCGGCTGGCTGTGAGTACAGCCTGGCAACAAGAGGCAGCTCATGTCTCTGCCCACATGTACTGTTGCATGCCTTGAAACGTTGCCTCAAACCAGCCGACACTGAAAGGAGGCCGTGTCGGCTGAGTCAGCAGCTGGCACATGGCTGGCTGTCAGTGCATCGAACACCAGCAACATAAAACCTGTATACTATCTACAATATTCTACAAAAGACAAAACAACATGATATGACAACAAGATCGCCAAGCAGTGTACCACATTCAATGCATTGATTTTTTTCATTTTCGATCGCCCAAACAACGAAGGAAAGACTGGGTACAATTACTACTACCCCCCATGAGCGGAATAGCGGCTCGCTGGGCTAGTGCCTGGGGTCGGGTTCAGTCCCGAAAGTGTATTGTATTGTATTGTATTGTATTGCATTGAATGCGCTGAGGCAGTAGCTGCAGTAGGTTGTGTGGCACAGCCATCGTCACCTGCGGCAGCCATTGCTTCAGCGCATTCCTGGTCTCAGACCTTGTGTTCAACCTGTTGTGGCTCATACCATCCCATGATGGTGCCAGGATCCACATGTAACTATCCTCTCATTATTGCTTCAGCGCATTCATTGCTGCATTGCTTGTCTGCGCAAACACACGTGAATGACAAAAAACTCAAGCCTCAATGACAGCAGGCAAAGTGATGTGCTGAGTCAGCAGCTGACACAGACTTGCAGGCAACCAATGTAAATGTCTTTGTCAGATGCTTGCTGAGCACAGGTGTTGCAGCTCCCCTGCAGCGGAAAGCAAAACAACAAACAAAAACAAACAGCTGCATATATAATCGAGACCATGCCGCATGGCAGTGCCATGCGCTGAGGTGGGAGCTGGTAAACACCAGCAGCAACGGCAGCTGATGATTACCAGCCCCCGCCTGAGCGCATGTGCTGCTGCTGCTGCTGCTGCCCATGTACCACAGGGTTGATAACTCGCTAGCAGCTTGCCAGACGATAATAACAGTCCAGAGGCGAGAAGTTGTCAGTTGGCATAGCTGACATCTCAAGTGGCAGTCTCACGTATGAGTTGAGTCAGCAGCTGAGGGTTGCCAGGGGATGGTGCTCCATTGGCACCACACAGCTCCTGTCTCTGCCCATGTGTGTTGTCACAAAATGCAGGCCTCGCTGGGTGCTTAAAGTGCAGCTTAGGCAACCAGCCACGGGATCTGAGATAGGGTACGCGGCAGCGCTCCCAAAATGGGTAACAGCCACCACTGTAGCCCATTTAGCCATCCACCGCTGCTGGGGGTTTGATGAAGAAATTAAAGCAAGATTTCAAGCCTCGATGACAGCAGGTGGTGTCATGAGCTGCGGCAGCAGCTGACATAGAGCTGCAGGCGGCGCCCGTGGCTGTCTACATGAGCTGCTGCCTGAGCACATGTCTTGCATCTGTCTTTGTATGCACTTGCACCACGCATGCGCTGCTGCTGTCCCTGATGCAGTTGCACCAAGCTGCCAGCAGCGCTGCCCCTACATCAACATGCGCAGTTGCACCAAGCAGAAGAGGTGAGTGTACTGCTTTGTTTCACCTTGCTGTGCTTCCCCCCTAATGAGGGAGAGGGAACCCCTATCAGCAGCCGGCATAGAGCTCATGAGCGGGGAAGTAGAGCGGGTGGGTGGGTGGTGGGTGGTGGGGCCGGGAGGTGTACTTGACAGGCTCATCTTTCTGAAACATCAGGAAAGCGCAACACACACAATGCTAAGCAGACACCACGCTGCTGTTGAAGTTGTCCCTGCCAACGCCTACAATGACGCAACGAGGGAAACACAGCAGCAGCAAGGTGGAGCAGCAGCTATGCAACACATGCTCCAGAGCCGTGCGGAGCAAGGCAATCAAGAGGAGCTGACCAACGCTCATGACAGGGGAGATGGAGAATTGAAATGACAACCCTAACATACTGAATGTATCGGAAAAAAACAGAGCACAACCAACAGAACCCATATACAACACTATGCTGCGTTTGAGTTTACTCTTGCCAACGCCGACAATGACGCAACGAGGACAAACACAGCAGCAGCAAGGTGAAGCAGCAGCCACACAACATGCGTTCCACAGCCGTGCAGAGCAAGAAAATCAGCAGGCAGACCAATGCTCATGACAGGGAGAGGGTCTCACATGACAACCTCAACACTGTGGGCAAATGCGAAGAACACTGTGGGAAAATGCGAACAACCAGAGCAGAACCAACACAAAGAAAGTACAAGACACCATGCTGCTGTTGACTTCAACCTTGCCAGAACCAGGTACGGCGCTGACCTGGATGAACACAGCAGCAGCGAGGTCAGGGGGCAGCCACACAGCATATGCTCCACAGCCGAGCGGAGCAAGGCAATCAGGAGGAGCAGACCAATGCTTATGGCATGGAGGGGGAGGAGAGGGGATCCAAATGACAACCTCCACGTCGTGAACGAAGCAAAACAAGAAACAGAGCACAACCAACATATTCAAAGTATGAGACACCATGCTGCGTTTAAGTTGACTCTTGCCAGCTTGGTGAAGCAAACCACCAGGAGTTAACACAACAGCAGCAAGGTGCAGCGGCAGCTAAAAGCAACACACACCAAACCCTAAACTCTAAGCCGTGCGGGGCAAGCACTGCTGCTGTTTGCAGCAACAGTCGCTGGCAGCACTGCTAATTATAATACATGGGGAGCAACCGCAGTGGCACAAGTCTTGGTTGCATAGCGCATGCGTCCGCCAACAGAACACTAGTTTATTCTGGCTGAATTAATAGCCTTTGAAAGAGGATAGTGGCACCCTTTGCGCCACTAGCCAGTAGGAAGGCATATGCCGCGTATGCTTGGGCAACAGCTAACAGCACAGCACGGCCAGCAGTGGCTGGACAGCACTGCACCAGGTGCCACCTGGGCACATCAGCGCTGCCCGCAATTAGCATACCACAACAAAGAAAACGTTTGCAGAAACCATACACAATACACATAGTGTACAGCGGAGGATGCGGCAGCGCAGAACCAACACAACAAACTACGGAACACAACATGCTGATGTGGAGTTCAAGATGTTGAAGTGGTGTTCACTCTTGCCATCAAACTGTGCCTTGCCGGCCAGCAGTGGCTGGACAGCACTCCACCAGGTGCTGCCTGGGCACATCAGCGCTGCTCATACTCAACATAACACAATTCAATGTAGCATCAATGAGAGACGAGAGTTATCGTGGGTCCTGACACCTTAGATGGTATGAGCAACGATTATGTATTGAGCTTGTGCCTGAGGTACGTTCGTCCTATACTTCGGTGTTGATATTGGTAATGCTATTGGTAACACAACATGATGTACGAAAACGGCCAAGGCACATGCGGCAGTCACCAGCAGCAACTCCACCATGCAGAATGTGCGGCAGCTGCGTCCAGAATAAGGGACACGGTCACTCGCGTCCTCCACTTGGACGCCACTGCTGCGCATTCATCGGGGATGCAAGATTTTGCAGTCAGCTGTACCCACGCTGCTGCACAGCAGCAGGGCAGCAGCCACAGCAGCTGCAGCAGCTCGACTACACCTAGTGCAGCGGTGCAGTTCATGCTGTATGACAAACAAGCGACACAGATAACAGCAAACACGTGTCACAGCTGAAGAACAGCAAACACGTGTCACAGCTGAACACGTGTCACAGCTGAACACGTGTCACAGCTGAACACGTGTCACAGCTGAAGAAGAACAGCAAACACGTGTCACAGCTGAAGAATATGCTCCAGCTGGTCAAACAATGGTACATCACTGGTCAAACACTGGCTGCCGCCACAGCAGCTCCACCCGGGTGACAGCGCAGCAGTTGCGTCCAGGTTGAGCAACAACTCAGCGATGTCGAGCACCAGGACGTCTCTGCTGCGCATTCACTGGGGGGCGCATGGGTGTGAACTCAGCTACACACCAGCTAGCGGCGACACGGAGACACGGCAACACGGCCTGCTGCTGTTGAGGTTGTAGTACTGTTGTTCCTGCCCTGTACAGCAGCTGCAGCAGGTCCACTGCACCTGACGCAGCAGTGCAGCTCACACTGCTGCACACACAATCAGCTAAAACTAAGTGGGCCATGACAGCCACAGCAGCTCCACCAGGGTGATTGCGCAGCAGTTGCGTCCAGGTTGGGCAACACCTGTTGTGTTTCACAACTTGAACGCCACTGCTGTGCCTGCACTGATCATGAGGCGCGCAGGGATGGCGCAATTAGCTACACACACACGCTGCTGTGCAGTAGCAGGGCAGCAGCCGCAGCAGCTGCAGCAGCTCAACTACACCTAGTGCAGCAGTGCAGATCATGCTACACCACACACAACCGGCGGAAATAACAGCACACACACGTGCCAGCTGAACACTATGATTGAGCTGGTCAAACAATGGTAGATCGCTGGTCAAAGTTTGGTTGCCGCGACAGCCTCCACCAAGGTGTTCAGGCAGCAGTTGCGTCCAGGATGAGCAACGCCGTCAGGCCTGTACAACCTGGACGCCACTGCTGCGCATTCATTGATGGACACGAGGTTTTCACATTCAGCTACACACCACAGCTGCTGCTGTACAGCGGCAAGGCAGCAGCCGCAGCAGCTCAACTGGCCTGGCGCAGCGGCAATCTATGCTATTCCACAATACATCAACAAAAATACACAACTTCCCAGCTAACGATATCATCATGATTGATATAAACAGTGGTCAAACAATGGTCAAACATTGGTCAAACAACAGCATCAGCTCACCTGCACCTGGCTGCAGCTGAGCAGCAGTGGTGGTGGTGGTCACATGCACAGCGCCTGGAGGGGCGCCTGTAGGAGTAGCAGCAGCAGCAGTGCCGGGTGTTGGTGTGGCTGCTGCTGCCGCAGCAGCTGCGTTGGGCTGCAGACACAGACAAAGCAGGACAGCAAAGCAAGGTGAGGCAAGAGTTAGTATGGCAGTGACACCGCAGAGATTACTGATATAATCTTGTCCCGAAAGGTGAGCAGCAGCTGACAGCTGTGTTGTAAGCAACTGTATGACAAGACCATAAGCTACACCACATGCTTGGTATTTGCAGGGGATACATATGTCACCACACCCGCACCTGTGTGGGCTGCCCTGCAGGCTCCTTTGAAGTCAGCCCAGCTACAATGCATGCAGCCGTATTCAATGCACGCAGTTTTTGCCTGCTTCCCCAGCAACGCTTGGTCATGTGCCGCATCTGTGCGGGCTGCCCTGCAGGCTCCTCTGGCGTCAGGCAAGCTGCTGCAGCCTCATGCAGACAATACTATGTTCCCAGGTGTTTCTGCTGCACACATTTCTCATCAAACTCAAAGCAGTCACCTGTGCGCGCTGCGCTACAGGCTCCTCAGGCGTCACGCCTGCCGCTGCAGGCTCATGCAGGCAACACTGGGCAACATTTAAACAAAACATACTATATTCATTAAATGCGCAGGTACTCTTGCTGCAAACACATGTGCTCATGTCAAAGCAGTCACCTGTGCGCGCTGCCCTGCAGGCTCCTCAGGGGTCACGCCAGCTGCAGCCGCGCGCACTGGCGCAGCGCGCGCCGGTGTGGCAAAGGGGTTGCTGCCTTCATCCAGCGGCACCTCTGCAGCAGCAGCAGAAGGTGCGGTACCAGCTGCTGCTGCTGCTGTCTCTTCATCTTCTTGGTCTTCTGGCTGTGAGGCACCCAGGGATGGTGGCGCAGGCGCAGTGCCTGCATATGGCATAAACAAACAAGGGGGAACGAGGGTGTGTGAGAGCGTGCATCAGTGAACTTGGTGCTGGTGTGTGATGCTTACAGCAGCGCTCAAGGCGCGGCCGAGTGGCAGAGCAACTGACTGAATGCTATGGCACCGAATGCAGCAGGTACTTGAGGTGACAGAGCATGCCTGCTGCACGCTGCACTCATGTGCAGCAACACATCCATGCAACAGATGGAACATTGGAAAATTCCCCGGTATACTGCCAGATACAATCTATGCATACGCTGGTGTACAGTTATGCACAAAATTCTTAAAGTGTGCCGCACCTGGCTGCCACTGCCTCTTGCGTGTTATGTTGATCTTGACCGCATTGATGTCCACGCTGACTGTCTCTAGTCCAGGAGCAGTAGCAGTGGTGGTGCGCTGCTGCATGAACTGCTGCTGATCTTGCGGTTGATGCTGTGGGACGTCTTGCTCCATGGTAGGGACGATTTATGCTTGGTGAACCGCGGCGTAGCGGTGGGTGTAAACGACTGCAGGGCAAGCAGCAGCAAGGAGAGGATTCAAACGCAGGATTTGCGCTTGAGCAGCAATGGCAGTGCTGCAGCTTTGGAGGGACAGATTAGCAAGTGCACTGGTGGATAAAAAGTCGCTGACATCCAGTATGTGTGCTTGCTGCGTGGGCACTGCATGCTTGCGTGCAATGTGTGTACACAGCAGCAGCAATGCTGCTGACAGATGTGATGCAGCCTTTCAGAGTGCTCAGCGAGCTCCGTCGGAGACGCCAAGCAAGATGATCAATGACATGATGATGTTCAACTACAGCAATAAAGTCGACGTGCAGATCCAGCGTGCTGCGATCAAGCCGCACTGCACCATGATGACAGAACTCACCTAAAGCTCAGCCTACACGGACTCGGACGAGCGACGTCAGCTTCAATTGTATGATTTGGAGGTTGTCAGCTCGTTGGGAAGGGCGAACGACTTGGTACACGTCTGCTGGCCGCTGATGCTGGGTGACGCACTACAAGTACTGCTGTGAACAGTTCACACACACGCGCCCTGTTGGTCAGGAGAAAAAAATGCTGTAAGAGACTCAACCCCGAGCTGGAACCGCTGATCTCTGCACGCGGAACATGTCATCTGCAGTAGGACAGTCCTTTCGAGCGTGTCTTTGTTCCTTGGTCCCTTCGGCGATCCTACGACCCACAGCATAATAGACACAAATCGTAGTTAATGTGCGTTCGATATACCATTTGTCTGTATAGATATCATACGCAACTACACGCCGACGCACCATCGTGGCACCAGCACACAAGCATCCGGCTTTCTGCTCGATTGAAGCCACGTTGTATGTTGCTACAAATGTTGACTACACACGTAACAAGACGATCGCTGCAGTAACCTTGGCAGTTCAACAATTGTAGCAGTTCAGCAGCAGTATTAACAGCAGTAGCACAACAGCAGGAGGCCAAGTGCAGCCTGCCGCTCTCATTGCAAGCGGGTCCCGCATCGGCGCGATTAGTGAAGGATCTAGCTAGCCTACCCCTGAAACAAAGGTTCCGTATATGGCAGACGCTCAGGAGGTGCCAGATGCGGCACCAGTGCTAGAACTGCTGAATGGGTTTCGCAAATCAAAGGTGGGCTGGCCATGTTTGATTCTGCTGCACTGTAGGGGTGTAAACAAAATCTTCAACAGTGGCACCACACATTACAATCCTGCAGCAGCACAATCAACAAGTACTGCCAATGCTGACACACAACAGCGTGGAACACAGAGCCAAGCAGACCAGCGCTATGAGGCAGCAATGTAGCTTGTTGATGATTTTCAACATGTGTCACTATCACCAGTGCTGAAAGTTGCAAACATCACGATCGTGTTGTGTTCATACCGCAGGTGCTGTTCACACTGGTCAGCCTAGGAGTGTGCGACCTGCTGCAGCTGGGACCGCAGCAGCAGCAGCAGCAGCAGCACGCCGCCAACACAGCCAGCAGCAGCAGCCCAACCGCCTCAGCAGCAGCAGCAGCAGCAGCAGGCAACAGCAGCAGCAGCAGCAGCAGGCACACGCTGAGTCTGCAGCAGCTTGCGAGGCTACTGTCGAAAGAAGGAGCAGAGCCAAGTCATGATGGCCTGGGCAGACTATTGGATGCTGCTGTGTCACTGCAGCTGCTGGGTGGCAGCAGGGATGGATACTATTTGACGGATCTGGCACACACGTACCTGACACGCGATTCACAGCACTCGCTAGTCGGCTACATAATCCATTCAGGTGAGGGTGATTAGGGTAACTGGCAGCAGCTGCGCGTCGCTCTTTCTGCTGCGCTGCCCTTTCATCTGATGGACTTGCAGGTTGCTGCAGATGCGCTGCTGTACAAGCTCTGGGACAGCAGTTGTGACTGGCAGCAACTGCCCCTTACTCTTTTTGCCGCGCTGCCTGGCAATGTCACATTTTCGTGTTGCCTGCAGACTCGCTGCTATACAAGCTGTGGGGTGATCTGGAGACAGCAGTAGTGACCGGCAGCAACTGCTGGTCCTGCGTCTCACTCTTTCGTGATGTTTCCACCCATGTCACTCTCTCCCTGTCCCCGCAGACTCGCTGCTGTACAAGCTGTGGGGCGACCTGGAGACAGCAGTCTTGACTCGCAGCAACTGCTGTCCTTGCGCCTCAGAATGCACTGTTCCTGCATCTCCTGCTGCTGCCATGGCTCCACTGTTCCTTGCACATTGTCATGCATCTGCAGACTCGCTGCTGTACAAGCTATGGGGAGACCTGGAGACAGCAGTAGTGACCGGCAGCAACTGCGCCTCGTTCCTTCCGATGCACTGCCTCTTATCCTTTTAAAACTTCCTTGCTGCTGAAGACTCGCGGCTGTACAAGCTGTGGAGGAACCTGGAAATTGCAGTCGTCATTGGCAGCAACTGCTGTTCCTGCGCCTCACTCTTTGATTACGTCTCCTACACATGTCACCCTTTTCCCTGTTGCTGCAGACTCGCTGCTATACAAGTTGTGGGGAGACCTGGAGACAGCAGTAGTGACTGGCAGCAACTGCTGGTCCTGCGCATTTGGGCTTGATAGCGCAGACGTGTTTGCCAGTGTGTATTCAAACGATGCAGCAGTGCTGCGCTTCATGCGAGGCATGCACGGCCTCTGCCAGCTCAGCGCCAAGCCAGTGTTGACCGCGTTTGACCTAACATGTTATAACATGTTAGTTGACCTCGGCGGCGCGACGGGCGCGCTGGCAGCAGCAGCGTGCGAGCTATACCCGCGAATGCGCGCGGTCGTGTTTGACCTGCCGGGCGTTGTAACAAAAGCGCAGCAGCACTTTGCGGCAGCGCCTGGGGTTCAGGGTTTGGGTGACAGGGTCAGCTGGGTTGCAGGAGATTTTTTTGCTGAGTCGCAGGAGGCGGGCCTGCCTGCAGGAGATCTTTATGTGCTGTCGAGGATACTGCATGGTGAGGCTTAGCACAGTAATCGTGTGCTTGCAGGAACTTGCTTGCATCCCATGTGATGCATGACATTTGCTGGTGCTTGTGTGGGTTTTTAAGTGATATGTGCATCGTGAGTGGTAAGTAACATGTGCTGGTGTTGAAAACGAGTTTGCAGCAGCAGCTGTGGAGGGAGTGGACAGTGACAGGCCTGAGAGTTGCCAGCAGCAGGCACTCGCGGTTGGAATAGCTGCAGCAGCTGTGCGTGTGCACTCTGTACGCCGACAGCAACTGCTGCCTCCTTTGCATGCCTTGATCTGTGTGTGATTGCTGTTGGCGCACTGTGCGCCATGGATACTTATTGGCTTGCCTGCGCTGCTGCTGCTGCTGCTGCTGCTGCTGCTGCTGCTGCTGCTGCTGCTGCTGCTGCTGCTGCTGCTGCTGCTGCTGCTGCTGCTGCTGCTTGGTCAGACTGGGAGGAGGCCCGCTGCCTGAAGCTGCTGCGGCTGGTGTACAGCAGGCTGCCAGTAGGTGCGTCACATACTTGTTACTAACAACGTCACATGCTTACTTAAGTAACATGTGTAACATGTGCATAACATGCTCAGCTGCTTGCTCCTGCCGTGGGTGGCAACACGCGACAGGGCACTGCAAAAATTGCCTTCTCAGTCAACGTTGGGATATATACGATGTGTTGTCAGGATTTGCAGGCCACATAAGCAACCAGTTCTAACCAGGTTTCTCTCTTGTTTTTACTGGAGCTGTAGCAGTGGGTTTGCCGTGCGAAATGCCGTTCTGCAAACATCAGCACGGCTGTGGGCCCCGTTGCTGCTGCTGTCAAGCAACACCAATGCTTTTATGAGCTCACCATTGCTGCTGCTGCCGCCGCTGTGTTACACCCGTTATAACAATTGATATAGCAGGTGGTGGGCTGTTGCTGTGTGAGATGCTGCTGGATGAGTCAGGCACTGCACCCCCAGAGGTGCTGCTGCAGTCCCTCAACATGCTGACTCAAACCTCCTGTACTCGCTGCTGCTGCTACTGCTGTTGCTGCTGCTTCTTATATCATCAACAGGCGGCGCGCTGCTGCTGTGTGAGATGCTGCTAGACGAGTCAGGCACTGCACCCCCAGAGGTGCTGCTGCAGTCCCTCAACATGCTCACACAGACACATGGCAGGGAGCGCAAGCTCTCTGAGTACAGCCACCTGCTTGAGGCGGCAGGCTTCAGGCGCATACAAGGCAGGAAGACAGGCAGCTACCTGGATGCTATTATTGCGTATAAGGACGCGGCTGAACCGCAGGCGCCTTGAGCAGCAGCAGCAGCAGCCGCAGCCGCCGCCGCAGCAGCAGCAGCAACAGGAGAGTACAGCCACCTTCTAGAGGCAGCAGGCTTCCGGCGCATACAGGGCAAGAAGACAGGCCGCTTCCTGGATGCAGCCATTGCTTACAAAGACGCGGCTGCACCACAGGCGCCCTGAGCAGCAGCAGCAGCAGCAGCAGCAGCAGCAGCGGCAGCAGCAGCAGAAGTATGCTGGAGTTGTTGGATGTTGGCAATGGGCAGGGCTTGGAAAGCAGCGGTGTGCAGGCTGCAGCGCAGGCTGCCGTGTTGCCCGGGGTTGTGTGCCATGGGGGTGGGGTTTACCAGCAAGGTTGCCAGCTGTACTGGTGGAGCTACTGGCAGCTGCTGTCATATGTGGTCATAAAAATATGTCAACCAAGTACTACGGCACGACATTGGGTAGGGCATATGGTGTGTGAGATCATTCTGTTTGCTGTTGTGCTGAGTGTACGCGCACCTTGCTACTGCGGAAGAATTGCATCTCTGTGTCAAGCGTACATGGGCGCTGTTGCAGCTGCTGACCTCATGCTGAAGTTGTGCTGTGTGTATGCGCCTGCCGCAAGTCGTGTGGTGTGCTCTCTCTTGCTTTGTCTTGCGGCAGTTGTTTTGCGTAGGTACTCCGGGCGCCTGCTGTTGCAGCACGGGTTGTTGATGCACGGCTCGTGCATCTGTGAGATGCCATGTGCTTGCTCAGTGCGTCCGCAGCAAAAGACCCCAAATTCAAAAGTTGTTGGTGTCTGGATACGCATTATGAGATGGATCTGTGTGTGTTATGCGCATCATGCAGTGGAGTTTGCGCTGTTAGAGTGTGCAGCCAGCACAGCTGCCTGCAGGAGGGAGGGATTCCATGTGTGTCTGCGCCGGAAGTGGCTTGCAGGAAAGTGAGCGCCTGCAATTGCTGGATCTATGAACTTCTCTGCAGCAGCGCTGGCCTGTCAGGCCAGCATTTGTAGTTCAGATAAGTACAGGGAGCACTGCTTGCGCTTGCAAAGAGGCTTCAGCAAACAGCATTGTACTGGTACATGTGCAGGGGCTATGTCAGTGATGGTGCTGACATGCACTCATGTGCTTGCAGGGTGCAGGACATGTCTCCTGCGTGTCACATCTGCAGTTTGGGCATGTGTTCTGTTGCGTTCTGTTCTGTTGTGTTCTGTTCTGCTCCTGCAAACAGAGGGTTTGTGACGAGTGTGGCTGCAACCATGGCGCTGCTGGTGCAGTGCTGTGCATCTGTGTGTGCTTCTTTTTGTGATGCCTGCAACCAATGCCAGCAATGCTTGGTTGCGGTCCATCAGCTAGCCCGTGGCTTGTGTTTTTCTGAGGCGTGTTGTTTTGTGGTAGAAGAAACCCTATTGTGAAGGGAAAGTTTACATGTATGCAGTGGGCTAAAGCTGGCGCCGGCGCTGAAAGGCTATTGTGTGTGCTTGCTCTGTGCGGTTGTTCTGTCATCGCATTATGCAGTGGAGTGCGCGCTGACTGCGTCTCATCCTGCAAGATGCATGGTGTGCTGGCTCTGTTTTCATTTTGTGTGGGGTTGCTCTGTGTGACTGCTCTATGACATGCACTTGGGAAGAGCTTGGTGTTCCTAGGTTTGCAATGTTTAGTTTGAGTGGATTGCATGGCTTGCATGACTTGCAGGACAGGTGGTGTTGCAGGGTGCAGCTACCACTGCTTGCAGGACAGGTGCTATTGCAGGGTGCAGCTACCACTGCTTGCAGGACAGGTGCTGTTGCAGGGTGCAGCTACCACTGCTTGCAGGACAGGTGGTGTTGCAGGGTGCAGCCATCACTGCTTGCAGGACAGGTGGTGTTGCAGGGTGCAGCTACCACTGCTTGCAGGACAGGGATGCAGTGCATATTTGTGTCTGATACTGCTGCAAATTTCACCGTGTGTGGATGAGTGCGCTATGAGCATTTTCTTGTTGACTGACCGTTATGTGGTTAGTTGCGTGCTCTTTGAGGAGAAGACAGCCATCATATATGGCCCACATGGGGTGTACGTGCCACGTTTGCTGCAAGATGTGCAGGGCCTGAGCTGCATGTGCTGAACACATGTGCAGACTGCGATCACATCTCAGGTGCCACCAACAGTGCCTGCAGTGTGGTGTGTTCAGCACCAGCAGGAACGCAACAGGTTCACTTGCAGGAAAACGAGTCCAGCTAGCGGCCCTTATTTGAAGTTATATGTTTGCTCCACAGTTTCCATGTTGTGAGGCATGCTGATGCCGAGGCGTGCTGATGTTCACAGAGAGTTTGCATATAGCATGAAAGCAGAGAGTTTGCATATGGCATGATGTGGATGCATGCTTGTGTGGTTGCACGTTGTACCGCTTTAATACTGTGTGGTTGGAGGTATGCTGATGTGCCACCCAATCCCCTGCTGCATTGCATGCATATGTGACTGTGACAGTATCCGCAGTTGACATACATATGCAAAGTGCCCAACCGCCGCGCAACCAACATCATGTTGCATGATGCAGAGGTGTGTGCTTGGATTGCTTACCATACACAGTGCCCATCCTATGTGTGCGGCCAGCACTTTAATACGTCACTGTTTGTTACATTACGTAACATTGCATCGTCAGCACTTTGGTGCGGCACAAAAGGTGCTGCTGGAGACTGGCGTTGTGCAACACACGCTGGTGTCCTGCAACACACGTCATACAGTGCACTGACGGCCTGAGTTGACGTCCTGCAGGATCTGTGCTGGCAGGAGCGGTGTTGTTCCAGCATATTGACAGCTTGGGGGTTGTTCAACACAGGTGCCTGGCCTGTTGCTGTTGACGTTTGCCCATGGTGATCATACAGTTTGTGTGTGTTTCATGCAAGAAACGGAGCTTGTAATGGGGCTGAGTGGTGTCAGAGCACGTGTGAATTACAATGGTTAAACCATGTGATGTAACAATTGTCACCTTCAAGGGCTCTGAGTTGACAACTCCAGGAAGTTCCAGGCAGTACATATTCAAGGGGTTGATGGGACCAAAGCCACGCGCCGGACAGAGTGTCGATCTGCTTGTTACAATTGCTGCTTGTGGTAAAAGCGCATGTGAAGATCGTTGCACCTTCACCTGGACAACGACGTACTTGTAGTTCAAGAGTTGCAGAAGGCCGGCAGAAGCGTATAAGTCACAGAACCAACCGGGCTTTGGGATAAGGATATGGTAGGTTGTCAAGTACATTATGCAGCGGATGCAGCTGAAAGCATCGTGACGACGACAGCAGCGCAGCAAGAGCAGTAGCATTCAGCAGTAGCAGCAGCACCAACACTGCTGAACTCCCATGCAGCCTTGCTGTCTGTTTTCCGTGGATTTCTCACATATGATGCGGTTCAAGCATAACTCAGCAGCACAAACATGCAGCCCATGCCTTCAACCCACACCAACACAGCAGCTTGTCCCTCCAGCAACCCACCCACGGCAACTTCCAGTCCCACCAGTTTTCCTGCAGCCAACACCACCCATCTCACACCAACCACACCCTTAACGCATATTGATTGCTATCCTGCAGCCGGATGGTTACCGCTACCCGGGCTCGCTGGTTGTGCGCGCGCTGGTCAACAAGTTTTATGCGCTGCAGCGCAAGTACCGTAGGGAGGCAGCCAAGCCAGGTGGGCAGGCATAGCAGGCGGGCTGTGGGCAGGCATAGCAGCAGGCATAGCAGCAAACGAAACACAGCAAAAGACAGGCAGGACAGGGCATTTATGGAGGCTATTGACAGCAGTTTGCAAGTACCGCAGGGAGGCAGCCAAGCCAGGTGGGGCCAGCCACAACAGCAAAGGCAGGGCAGGGAGGATGATGTGATGATGATGTTCGACAGCAGTTGAAAGGATGTATCTCATAGCCGCATTGTGCGCAGCAGCAGCAGCAGTCAGCCAAGCCAGGTGGGCAGGCATAGCAGCAAACAAAACACAGCAAAAGACAGGCAGGACAGGGCATTTATGGAGGCTATTGACAGCAATGCAAGTACCACAGAAAGTCAGCCAAGCCAGGTGGGCAGGTATAGCAGCACACAGCAAAAGACTGGCAGGGCAGGGCATTTATGGAGACTTCGACAGCAGTTTGCAAGTACCACAGGGAGGCAGCCAAGCCAGGTGGGGCCAGCCACAACCGCAACAGCTGATCACAAGCGGGAGAGTCTTATAGGCTTCCCACAGCAAGTATGATGTGCCACATAGCTGCCATGTGCGCAGCAGCAGCGACAGCAGGTGCAGCGTCAGCAGCCAGGCAATCTCACAGCGCAGAAACACACATGCGCAGCAGCGCAGCTGGAACAGATTCTGCGGCAATGCTGCCCTCAATGTTCTCATCTCACATATCTGCTGCTGCTGCTGCTGCTGCTGCTGCTGCTGCCAGGCCGGCTTGCGCCGCTGCAGGCCTGGTTCTTCGAGTGGGAGGGCGCAGTGGTGGGCGGGCTGATCGCCGGCGGGCTGGTGACACTGGGGGTGAAGCTGTACGTGGTGGAGAGGCTGGACGACATCGAGCGGTGAGTGAGTGTCATCAGCGAGGAAAGCACACAACAGGCGGGTTTGAGGGTGTAGAGTACCCTACAACCCGTTGATGATTGACATTGAAGGCTGTGAGGTGTGCGCGATTGTGCTGCAGGCTGTGGGCTGCAGTGTGTGGGTTTTCATATCATGCCCCACACGTGCTCACAAGCTGCAGCTTGCAACCTGCTGCTGCTGCTGCTGCTGCTGCTGCTGCTGCTGCTGCCGCTGCTGCTGCTGCTGCCGCTGCAGGCGTGGTGAGCGCTGCCAGTGGTACGAGGGCTCATGCGGCATGGTGGGCGGGCACCTGGCAGCCATACAGGTGCGCTGGTCACCTCAGCCGAATCATGCTGCTGCTGGCAACGCAGCATGGACGTGCAGCCCTTTGCCACTGATTGATAGCGTTGTGAGTAGGCAGCAGCGATACAGGTGCGCTGATGCTGGCGCGATCACAGATAAAGTTGTCATGCAACGTGAATGGTCTGCTTCTTGTCACTAACACGTCCTGCATTGCAGCATGGTGGGGGGCCACCTGGCAGCGATACAGGTGCGCTGCTGCTGGCGTCTTTGTGTTATCAGTGTGGCAATAAGTTGTGTCTGCACAGTAATCTGGCGTCTTTCAGCCAAACCACATCTGCACCTTGCGGGACTGACATGCACACATTGCTTGCTGCTGCTGCTGCTGCTGCTGCTGCACTGCAGAACTCCGTGTCCTTCTGGGAGTCCCTGGCAGCAGCAGCACAGCACCAAGCCACCCTGCGGCAGCCCTGGCAGCAGCAGCAGCACCGCCGCAGCCAGGCGGCAGCGCAGCAGCTCGCGCTGTGGCGCACTGTGTGCAAAGCGGTGTGCGGGCCTGGCTGTGTAGCAGAGTGTTTCCTGCAAGATGAGGCAGCAGCAGCAGTGCAGCAGGATGCTGGGCTGCTTGGAGAGCTGCTGCAGCAGCAGCAGCAGCAGCAGCAGCAGCAGAAAGAGTCAGCGCAACAGCAGGTGGAAGATGTCACTGCATCAGAGAGACAGCAGCAGCAAGGGCAGCAGGACAGTAGAGAGAAGCAACCACAGCAGGAACAACAGGAGCAGCCGCAGGTGGAGCAGAACAGTGCAGTAGAGCAGTTAGGCCAGGCAGAGCAGCAGATATTGACCAGCACTGTAACGCAGCAGCAGGAAGAACATACACCATCACACCAACAGGATTCACAGCAGACTACCACACAGCAGCCACAGCAGCAGCAGGTGGTTGTACAGCAGCAGCAGCAGCAGACTGGGTACCAAAGCTGGAACCCCCTGTGCTGGTATGCCTCATCGCAGCTGCAGGCCGCATGGCAGCAGCAGCAGCTGCAGCAGGCTGAGGCGCAGCTACAGGCTGCAGGGGTGCAGCTGTGGCAGGACATGGCCCTGCTGAGCAGGCAGAAGGTAAGCCTTGCCTTCTTATTTTCGGGGCTGCTGCTAGGAAACACCTAGCAAGTTCTTATCTTCGTGCTCCTTGAGCGCTGCGTGGGTTGCATAGACTGCTGTGTGCCTGCAGCAAGCATACAGGATGCGCATTGCGCACACTTTCAGGGCCCAAACGGTGCTTGTGCATTTTGTGATAGTTAAAGATGACCGCAGCTACAGGCAGCTGGGCTGCAGCTGTGGCAAGACATGGCCCAGTTGAGCAGGCAGAAGGTAAGCCTTGCCTTCTTATCCTTCGGGGCTGCTGCTAAGCAACAACTAGTGAGTTCTTATCTTCGTGCTCTTTGTGCGCTGTGTGAGTTGCACAGACTGCTGTGTGCCTGCAGCAAGCATACAGGATGCGCATTGCTCACACTTTCAGGGCCCAAGCGGCGCTTGTGTGCATTTCCTGTGTTGATGAAAGATGAACGCAGCTGCAGGCTGCTGGGCTGCAGGTGTGGCAGGACATGGCTCAGCTGAGCAGACAAAAGGTACGCGCTGCTGCTGCTGCTGCTGCTGCTGCTGCTGCTGCTGCTGCTGCTGCTGCTGCTGCTGC
>RWJK01000824.1:0-15418 GCA_004335835.1 Scenedesmus sp. ARA3
TCATCCCCATCCCATCAACCCCCACACAGACATAGAGCCCACCGGCAAGTTTGAGGTGATGGTGCGACCAGTGCTTAGCTATAAGGAGGACGACTCGGGCGGGTCTTGCATAACTGAAGACAAAGCATGTGTATACCAACCAGATGGACGATGTGCACAAACGCTGCCCGCAGACACCGCGGCACAGCTCTATCAAAGGTTTAGGCACATGCAACTCCACCACCCCCAGGTGCTGAAGAAACTGGGGGCAAGAACTTACTCTGAAGAAATTGAGCAAGCTAATGTACAGGTACACTGAAGGAACGGTGTGCGGTGGGAAGGGCACGCACGCCTACAAAATAGAACATAAGCACCAAAGGGCAATGCCACTCACACTGCGCACCATGCTACACGACATTCTCGGTAGCACAAAAGATCGCTTCGCAAGCCCGCAAGACGTGACCCCATGCAGCGCGGAATTTTGGTCGGCACACAGACCAGATCAAGTGTTCGGAGCCTACTGGGATACATACAAAACCCGATGGACCGGCGCGTCCACGGCATGTCCAGACTTCACTGAACAACAGGCTGAGAAGGCGGTGTTGTGGGCGCTCAACTCAGCAATGCACACTCAGAAGCCCACACTAACATTGCTGCTACTACCAACGTTCGCACATGGCTCACAAACACAGAACTACATGCGGGTGATAAGAGACAACCCCGCCTTCTGCAGGCACCTCGCAACTCTCCCCAACGGGCTGGTCCACCTAGAAGCAAGCCCTCTAGCGAAGCCGTCGCCGCGACAGCGCCTGAAATGGAACACCAACGTTGTGGCCGTAGGAAACGCCGAGGGATACGCACAGCACCTGCCTTATTGGAAGAGCTCCGCCAATGGAGTTTGGCGGGAGCGCTTCCGAAGCGCACTGGAGGCCGCCCTGAACAGGCCGGATACAGAGAAAGCGCGCAAATCGCACGTCCGCCTGCACGACGAACATGCTGAGTGGTGGACCCTCCCGCCCTCAACGTCTGCCCCGCTGAAAACTAACAGGGAGCGCGGCCTAGACTGCAATAGATTTGTCGCTAGAGCCACCAAGAAATTCACCAAAAGATCGGAAGACACCACAAGAGGTCCTAGATCCCAAACCCTAGCTCAGCTAGTGGGCTTGAACAGGGACGCCCTGGGCTCCCATCCGAGGGCCATGAGAGCAGCCAGACGAGCAGTAGCAGCCTTACATGACCCCGCACCTCGGCTCAAGTACGACTGGAGGGACTTCATATACACAGATGGGAGTGTCTTGAAAGAAGCCTCCAATATCTTCCCGGGGATTGGAGCAGCCGTACACTTGCGGCACACCCCGGCAAATGCCGGGAGGAAAGAACCATAGCAGTAGATTGTCGGTTTGAAAGCGAGCCCGGCACATCAGCAGGCGTCAACACCATCAACAGAGCCGAACTTGGAGCAATCAAAGTCGCGGTGGACATGGGGGTGGCACACTGTGATGACACCGGTGACACTGAGATCCACATAGCCATGGATAGCCTTGCCTCCATCTTCCAGGTGCACAAGGCAACCACCAGGCCACAAGACATGCGCGAACATAGGCAACTTACGCTTATAAACAACATCGTCAGCACTGCAACCAGATCCACATACACGCCCAACGTGTGGAAGGTGAAAAGCCACACTGGCATTGTGGGCAACGAAATGGCAGACGCCACTGCAGTGGCGGTCGCCAAAGGTACAATGGAGGACGAAGAAATAGAGTGCCAAGAATATAAGCAACCGAGCAACGACAGAGACGACATGTATTGGCTTTACACAGAGGAAGAGGCGCCGCCCAGCAAAGCAGCAGAAACAGCGGCGGCTGCCGCCGCCGCCATTGGGGGAGTAGATTACGACCAACAGGTGGACTGCCGCCTGGTACCGGAACCCAACCTGAAAGAGTAACTGAAAACCCGCATTCACAACATCAGCAAGCTGGGACAGTCGAACACCAAGTCTGTATACCATTCAAGCTGGGAGGAGATGGCTAGCAAGATAGACCACCGTCACAGCCACATGTTTATGACCAGCTAGCTGGGTGTGCTAGGTGTGCTGCAGCACAACAGTGCCTAGCTACCTAAGGAAGCTAGTGCTCCAGTGCAGGTATGGTTTACTGCCAACATACAAGATACTCAAGCGGTACAACAAATCAGGCACCAGCCAATGCCCCTTGTGTGGGCAAGAGGACAGCGGGCACCATGCGATGGGCACCATGCGATGAGCGATGTGAGATACTGCTAAAGAAAGCCACGATAAGGCACAATAATGCTGGATAACTCATTGTGGAGGCCATATATATGGGGGAAAAAGGAAATCACCTCATAGCTGCAGATGTGGGGTTGAACAAGCGTAGGCGAGCTGAGGGGAAGGATCCTCTAGACGTAAATCGCACAGTTCCGGAGTCGGTACCGCCGAGAACTATACCCAAAACAGTCAGGGCCACGCTGAGGAAGCAAAGTATCCCTGACGCATTCCTATACAACTACAACCGCAGCACTCGCCGCAGAGAGTACACGATCGTAGAGATCAAGTACTGCCGCGACACCAAGCCCGAAGAACAAGAAGCCGGGGCCGCGGAGCAGCATAAAAGCCTAGTGGAAGCTTTGAACAAATACGACAAAGCCGCCAAAACTACACATTGTGTCCTCCTACTGGGAGTTGGTGGAGTGATATACAAAAACTTTAGCCAAAGGCTGTCGGAAGACCTGGGGGTGAAGGGCCACTCCCTTGATACTCTGCTACGAAAGCTACACTTCAAATCCATAGAGGCCGTTGGCGAAATGTGGAAACACAGGAGAGCACTACTACATAACAAACTCGGCGCCAACACAAAGAGGGGTTCGGGAATGAAGCGCGCCTGCCCGGATCAGATCCCTCCGCACAGAACCATCAAGAGACGCAAGAGGTAGCATAATATGGCCCCACGGGTACCCTACCGGACCCTCGGGTACGGTGGGGATGGTAGGAGGCGTGGAGGCGCATGAGGTACCCTCATCGCCACACACGTCCCCTTCCTTAACTTACGCGGGTGTTAAGTGTGAACACACCACGCGTAGCTCATTCATTCATGCTCCTGCTGCTTTCAAGCCCCCAGCCCCTACCTGCCAGGGTGACAGCCACAGCAGCAGCCCGCCAGCGGAGCAGCCAGCACTTGTATGCTCCCTGCCCAGCACGGCTGGCTCTGTGGGGATGTGCGTGCTGAGGCGCGTCCAGAAGCGCTGCAGCCGCATCAGCGGCACAAAGGGCTGCGTGACAGCCAGCATCGGCGGTACTGCCGGCCTGCAGGAGGAAAAAGCAAGCACCGCAACAGGTGAGCTAAATCATTGGGGCCTAGGCACCTTGTGGCAGGGGTCGCGGGATTCAACCGCACCATCTGCACAGACCAACACCGCTTGAAGTAAACTTGCAAGCAGCAATAATGCTGGGGTGTGCCTGCCCGTGCCAGCACAGCAGCTCACTCGGATGGTGCTGCATGCCCCGCGCCGAAGAGGCCCATCACTGATGCCCTGACGGCTGCAGACCTTGCTGGGCCAGGAGTGCTGCTTGGGAAGCTCTTGCGAGCAGGCGACTGCGCAGCTGTAGGCGCATACTGTGCAGTGTCCAGCTGTGCTGCATCGTCTGGGTGCAGCCACACTGCCGCAAAGTGGCCTGCCTGCTGCTGCGCTGCGGCAGCGGTGAGTGCTCGCTGCACGAAGAACACCTCAGCGTCTGCGGTGGCGTCAACCTGCTGCAGCAAGCTGCTGTAGCAGCTGCTGTTGTACCTGCACGCACCAGGAGCGGCCACAGCAGTTAGACGCTTGCCAGGTAAGCACCACACATCATCTGCTGGCTCTGCGTGCAAGACACTACTGCCCTATTCCTCACGGCCGCCTTGTAGCAAAGCACGCTTCTGTTGGGCACCCCGCTGATGTCTTCCCAAAGCAGACACTCACCCTACACTGGCGTGCAGCTTCTGCAGGCGTGCCACGAGATCCACTGTCGTGTTGTGTGGCTGCTGCTCAGGCGGCCTGCCATCAAGACGTGGCACATGCTTCAATGGTGCTAGCACTGCCAGCTGGGGGCAGCTGACATCCAGCAGCGGCAGCAGCGTTGCCAGCGCAAAGGAAAGCGGCACCTTGTGGCGTTTGAAGCTGTCTAGCACCACCTGCAGTAGCACAAAGTCAAGCGTAAGCGTGAGTGACATCAGCTGGCACACAAGAATGCCAGGTTTTGGCAGGCATGTCCAGGTGCTGCTGGGTCGATGTACAACAGACAGAAACAGGAGGTTGAGCAAATAAGTGTACCACAACTGCTGAGCTGTTGCTTATCCCTGCTAGCGGCTGCTGCCTCACCTGCTTCAGCGGGACTGTCTTGTCGCTGCTGCTGCTGAGCCCTGCTGCGGCATCAAAGTCTCGCATGGCCTTCAAGTAGTCCAAGGTCTGCAGCGCCAGGCTTGGCTGCAGCTGCACCAGCATTGGCCCTAGTTGCACCTGATGACAGCACAAGCAGTGTATGATACAAGTGGTGAGTGAACGCCAGGCAGGTGTATTGAAGAACAACCGGCACATGACCTGGAACTGCATCGGCGCAGTCGTCCCCTGCACGGCAGCAAATGTCACAAGTGGCAGCGCAGGCTTGCTGTTCTTGCAAAGAAAGCACATGATACACTGTTGCAGCACTGCACACACATCGCATTTGTTCAGTGTTGGCCACACACCTGCAACTTGCTGATGTACGAAGATATAAGTGAATCCTGGTAGATCCGGCCAAGCGCAGACGGCCTGGGGCTCTGTGCAGCCGCATCTACCCCTGCTGCCGCTGCTGCCTGCGGACTGGTGCTGCCAGTGGTGCTGTTGGCGGCGCTGCTGCTGCTTGCCTCATGCGTTAAGTTTGCCCTCAGATCATCTAGCTTCGGCAGCTGCAGCACAGGCACGTAGGTGCTGCTGCTGCTGCTGCTGCCGCCAGGTTGTGAGCTGTTCAGCAGCACCTGCAGCTGCTGCACAGTGGCAGCAGCACTGCCAGCTGCGGGCATGGTCAGCTGCAGCCCGCGCAGCTCTGCAACAAGCTGTGCTGTCTGCGGCTGCTGGTTGGAGGCGAGCTTGATGGCGATAGTTGGGCAGTGCAGTGAGATAGCGAAGCCTGCAATACGGACCAGTGGCGGCACAACATGAGGCATGAGGTTGTGGAGCCCAGAAGAGGGTAACGTGCACACTCAACCGCTTGTTGTAACTGCCCAGCAGCCTGTGCCCACGCGTGTACATAGACTGTAACGGATCTGCTGGGTGCAGCTGCTCCCAGCTTGGGATGGGGAAACACACCCTGAGATGCAGCTGCAAGTATCCCATCAACCGCACACCCTCAAACCCACACGATCGCCCACCTGGCTCGCCCCGGCTGGCGCCCTGCCCTCTGCCTGGGATGAGGTCCACAAAGCCACCCAGCCCATCAAGTGCCTCCAGCCATTGCTGCCGCAGCGCTGGGTGCCGCCGCAGATGGCGGCTGTGCAGTAGCGCCACAAAGATGCGGTGTGTGGCAATCTCGCACGCCGCCATGGTGGACTCGGCAGCTTCCAGTGCCTTCTCGGCAGCAGAGGCTGCATGCGCCAGCAGCAGCACACCAAGCAAGAAACAACAACCATCAGCATTGCAAGCACAAGGTTTAAACTGCAGCACTTGCCAGCTATTGAACCAATTGATATGGCACAGCAGTGGTACGGGGACAGAAGTCCCTCGCAAAGCGCTGTGCTGTCGGGCCAGGCACCCGTCGCACTACTCTATGCTGTCTATTCAGAACCCAGTCGACAATCCCGTCAGAGCCCACACACCTGCCACCTTGGCTGCTGCTTGGCCTGTGCCGCCTGGCAAGTAGCCGGCCTGCTGCGCATGCACTGCGCGGTAGAGCGAGACGTAGCGGCGCCGCCGATCAAGGGCCTGCCGCATGCTGCTTGGTGGACACCGCCGGCGGCACTCGGCCAGCACGACAGTGGATGCATGCTGCCACCACACAGCTGGTGCTGCAGAGACGGGCTGTGCTGGCCGCACAGACCACACTGGGCTCAGCAGCCGGTACTGCGAGTGCCTGCAGGAGCCAGACAAGCAGCATGCGGTGAGGCAACAGTGGTGCAAGCAGAGCATATGCCGTGTGCAATAACACAGGCGCAGCATGCGCAAAAAGGCATGCAGGGCAGAGCTGACCAGCCTGGCTGAAGGAGCTGCTGTGTGCGTGCTATAATCCCTGCCAGGCGCACCTGGACATCACTCTGCAGGCAATGGCTGCTGCGTTGGGTGGCACCACAACCACCAAACTCTTCATATCTACGTAAGCACACAGCCCAGTTGCGCTGCTGCTGCTGCCGCCGCTGCTGCTTGGCTTATTGGTATTGCTGCTGCGACTGGTGCTACAAGACTTTCCCACTCCTGGTTGCAATTCTCCCCGTGCAGTGTTGCCCACAATGCCACCATCAATCTGCAGCAACAGGTGCACAGAAGGCAGCAGCTCTCGGTTGCAGCTATGTTGCACCCACATGCACAATACCAGCTCCGCAGGACAGTAAAAGGCGTGCAAATACTGCACGTTGAAGTTGAGGTTTCAGTAGCAAACAACAGAAGCTGACACAAACAGCGCATGCTGCTGCTGCAGCTCACCTCTGCTACTCCAGCGGGCTTGTACATCAAAATTGCTGCCAGCTGCTGATCTACTGTTGCTGCTTGTTCAGCAGCCTGCGTATATGCTGGCCTAGAGGCGCTCCTGCTGCTTGGTGAGCGCACGTCAATGCTGCATTGCCACTGCTTGAGTACAACATGGGCCTGCTGCCAGCCCTCTTCAAGCAGGCACGCTGCCAGGTCAGCTGCTAGGGCTGGTCTGCAGCTGCCGATTGTTGAAGGTACAGGCACAGCCCCTGCTGCAGCTGCTGGGATTGGCTGGGATGACATTAACGCAATGCTGACACCCGTCGCTGACAGCTGCGTCACAGGGTTCTGCTTCTGTTGACTGCTGGCAGCCGTGTTTCCTGCAAGCAGAGCATGTTGATGGGTCACATGCATTAGTTTGGTCGTGGCTTGGTGCCAGACGTTTGGCTATCCTACAGCCGGCACACAGCAACAGAATGCCGCCCCCCTTACAACAGCAGCTTGCAGGAACAAGCAGTGTGTGGCAGGATCACACAAGATGCGCTGCAAACTGCACGTCACAACAGCTGCTGCTCTCACCAGAAGCAGCAGGCGCCTCGTCTGTTCCAGCAGCAGCAGCACAAGCGCTTGCTGGTGCACTGCTTGAAGTGGCGCCCGACGCTGCTGCAGCAGCTGTAGCTGCCACACCAGGTGTCAGCACCAGCAAGCGGACGCTGACAGCAATGCCATCACGCTGTCCTGCATGCTGCTGCTTTGCAGCCTCTGGACCAAGCTGACTAGGCACAACATACTGACAGCGCACATCCTCCAGCTGCAGCTCCACCAGCCCCAGCACTGCTTTCAGCAGCCATTGACGCACCCATGACCACTGACCCCTGCTAGGTTTGCTTTCACCCTGCCACAGCAACTGCTCCAGCACATCCAGCTGCTGTGAACTGGACAGCGCTGGTGGAGGGACAGCTGCCTGCAAGCATTATGCAGCATTGCACACGCTCATCCCAGATGCACAGTAACTTAGGACATGCATGTGCAAAGCGTTGCAACCTGCATGCAACGTGAACTTCTTGTGGCAATCGCACCACTGCACCACCAGCTCCTGCACTTTTGATCAAATGGACACATAAGCAGCCGCAAGTCACTCAGGCACAGACGACAGCAGCAGTGGCAGCAACAAAAGCCACACCAGCCTACCTGTGGCATCTGCCGCTGCAGCAGTTCGACGCGCAGGCCTCGTGCCTGCAGCTGCACTGACTGCCAGGTGGGCCATGCCAGCCGTGCTTCAGCAACTGCCAAGCGCGTGACCTCATAAGGGCCACCCCGCAGCCGCAGGCTTGCAGCATCAGCTGTGAAGTTCCGCAGATGGTATCCTGCGAGTTTGACAGATAAGGAGCAAAGAGGTGGAGCCCTGGCATGGCATGCATCAGCTGCTTGCTACAGAGGTGCTGCTGTGGTCATGCCTACCTGCAGGGCCCCTCTCCAGCACAACATCACTGCTGGAAGCTCTCTTCAACACACGCCGGCTGATGCAGTAAAGTAATCGGCCTGCTGCTTTGGCCAGAAGCCCAGGCAAAAGCCACAAGGCCACTGTGCTGACAAGAAGGAACGGTAGCAGGTATTTGAAGCTGCCATGTCCAGAGCTGCTCGGATTTATGAAAAACGTCTGCAACGTTTGGTGTAAGCTCATTTTTGCGGCAGGCCACCATCCATCGCTCCTGCTGGGCTCGAACGCCCTCACGCCCTTGTTTTCGGGGTGCGGTCGGCGGTTTCGTGATCCTCAATAGTTGATCTCGTGGCATGCAGTTGTTAGGACACAGCTGGCCAGGTTCTTGAGCGATGACACAACCCTAGGAATAATTGACCTTGATGAGGTTGTTTCTGAGCGCGACGTGATCGCATTCTGAGTTGCCTTACATCATAAATTGTCGCATTGACTGAATCCAGGTTTGAATGCAGCCGCCCGCTCATGGTGTGGTGTACAACTGACCGTTGCACCCAACCAGTGCTGCTGACGATCTTTGGCACAGCAGTGCCCTGATTCAGTGTGGGCTAGCTCCTTTCCTGGGCACACCTAGTTGCAGCACAAGCAAGATTGCGGGAGGGGCAGCAAACCCGATGCTGGTGCACAGTGATAGCTTCAGCCTAGAGAGGTTGCCTAGCAGCTGGCTCGCAGAGGTGGGTGGGGAGATGCTATCAACTGGCTGTTATTCAAATGACAGCAAAACTTGAAAGCATGTGTGTGATTGTTCGTTGCTGTGCATCGGTCTTCTTGCTGCTGAGCTGCAGCTGCTGCTTCTGCTGCCTGTGTCACCTGCCTGTCATACGCCATGCCTGCAATCGATTATTGGGCTGAACTAGCTTGTAGGCAAGCTGCCAGCGCACGTTAAGCTGCAGTTGCGCCAGTGCAGCAAGCAAATGCAGCAGCTGGTGGACTTCAGCGGCCTGCGGCTGCGACTGTACTCTACAAACGCAGCAGCACTGCTGCTGTGCAGGCAGCAGCTGTCTGTCTTGGACATCACAGGCCTCTACATCACCAGCAATGCTTATGATAGGCAAGGAGAGCAGCTGAGGCATATGCCAGTGCGTCGGGCAGCAGCAGCTGGCTTGCCGTGTCTGACACAGCTGGCATGTGCCGCTGCGCATGTTCAGCTGCTTGTGGAGCTTGCAGCACACAGCCCACAGCTAACGCATCTGAAACTTCACAGTGAGGTAGACCTAACAGCAGCAGAAAAAACATGCTGGAGTAGCCTTCACAAGCAGCTGCCTGGTGAGTTGTGTGTGCAAAGCAGCTCTGCTGTATGAAGATGCAGCGCTGCTGTGGCTTGCACCATTTGCGCACTCAGCGGGTGCCAACGCATCGCAAAGCACATGACGTGCAGCGGCAGCAGCAGCAGCAGCGTTGCTGTACCCTTATGCACGGTGTTGGTATGCACCTGCATGCCATGAATGCTGTGCTTTTGGTGCAGTCACCAATCAGCTGCAACCGCATCCACTGCTGTTCATGCAGGCCTCGCCTCCTCCCTTCGCTGCATCAATATGGATGCGCCCGCACACCTGCAGTTCACCCAGCAGCCCTGCATGTGGCAGGCAGTCGGAGCATGCACTGGCTTGCACAGCCTGATGCTGCACATGGCCAAGCCCCGAGGCTACGGCATCAGACACTGCAAGATGAGCCAGCAGGCCTGGCAGGCGGCAGTGCAGCCACTCACTGGGCTGACACGGCTAGAGATGGGCACGCGCGATTTCAGCAGTGCCAGCACCAGCAAAGAGCTACACGATGTTGCAGTTGCAGCAGGCATACCCCCAGCAGCAGAGACACACGCCGGCCACAGCACGGCAGGCGCCTGCAGCGGCAGCGGACTGCGCGAGTTGCAGCACCTGCGCTGTTACGGGTTTGATGATGATGCACAGGACAACTGGGGCCTGTCATGGGTCTGCTGCTACAGCAGTTTGACCAGCCTTGACCTGCTGTTTGTGTCAGCAGGCGAGGTTGACTTTGAGGCGCTGGCTCAGCTGCAGCAGCTGCGCAGCCTGGAGGTGCACTGCTACCCAGATGAGCTGTTCACGTCATCGCAGCTGGCGCCACTGGCTAGCTGCAGCCAGCTCACATGCCTGAGGCTGGACAGTCTGGTGATTGAGTCTGGGCGCAAAGCAGCAGCAGCAGCAGCAGTAGCAGCAGAGGAGCCCATGGGCCATGGCAGCACAGGAGCAGCAGCAACAGCAGCTACTGGGTCTTGCGAAGCAGCACTGGCAGTGCAGCCGCTGCAAAGCTTGCAGAAGCTGGTGGCTGGAGTCCTCTGCAAAGCACCCATCTCAAACTTTGCACCCAACCTCACCCAGCTAAGAGACGTAAGTGGCTGGCCTCTGCTGCATATGCCTGCTGTTATAGTCACGCACTTGCAGCGCTCACAGTGCCAGCGTTGCTAGCCTAACAAGACCATGGGGCCTGCACAGCCCTGCCCGGACCCTTTGGATTTGTGCACAGCACAAGGTGCAGTTGTCCGCAGTTGTGCGGGGTGCGCCTGCCTCTGTGTGGTGTGCGTGTGCCATGCGGAAAGCTGGCTCAGCCACACCGCCCATTAGCTGCTACATTGCACTCCATCAGCCGCACTATACGTGCAGGTGCCCTGAGCCGCGCGCATTGATGCCGTACTTAGCTGCTGCTCCTGCCCTCTTTGTGCTGCACCTGTACCCGCAGCTTGACTATGACCTGGCCCAGCTGGAGCTCAGCAGCTCCTTTATCAACAAGCACGTGCTTCTACTCATGCACTTTTTGAACTCTACTGTGCTGCCGCTCCTGCACCTGCACCCGCAGCTGGACTATGATCTGGCCCAGCTGGAGCTCAGCAGCTCCTTCATCAACGAGCAGCCGCCAGCAGGCCAGGAGCCGCTGGCGCAGCTCACAGCGCTGCAGCTGCTGGCAGCCAACATACCTTCACTGGTGCGGCAGGCAGCCTACCCCAGCCTCACACAGCTGGCGTGCTTGAGGGAGCTGCATATAGATATGGTGGGAAGCTTGGAAGGCACGTGCATCAGCAGTGCAGGCGGCTTGCCGACGCTGCCACACCTGACACGGCTGGTGATGACCATTGCGCCTCAGGTGAGGAGGCAAGGTCGCTTGAAGCTGCAGTTTGCTGTACGCATACTGCAGCGCCCATGACAGCATTGTCCCTGCAAGGTGTGTGTACTGCAAGTCAATGTTCCTGCAAGGTTTAAACTGCAAGGCGTTGTCCCTGCAAGGAGTTACTGCAAGGCGTTGTCCCTGCAAGGCATCAGTGGCTGTGAGGCATGTTTGTGAGGCGTGTGCAGGGCTTGTTGGGCAACTGCTTCATACAAGCAAGCACTTGACTCACTGAGTGGATTGCGCATTCTCAGCTCGTGCAGGCATGGCACACCGCAGATCTTGATTTGCTGTGTGCAGCACTAATGATCTTGCAATCTGCCGCTGTGTTCGGCCGCTTCTCCTGCAGGCAAGCTACCACAGCTTGGCGTTGAGGTACAGCACCGAAGAGGATGCACTGCTGTGGCAGAACCAGGTGGCAGTGCAGCACCTGCGGCTGCGGGGCAGCAGGCTGCTGGGAGGCTTCCTGGTGCACCAGCACCTGCTGGAGCTGCTGCAACAGCGGCTGCAGCAGCTGCGCTGCATAGAGCTTGTGAAGTGCGGCGACCTGGATCTGCAAGAACTTGCAGCACTTGTGACCAGCAGAGCAGCGCCACGCATTATTGTTCAGCGTTGTGCACAAATCACCGAACGGGACTGCGTGCAGCTGCAGAATGGCTGCGGCAATGCTGTAGCTGTTGACTACTGCATGTAGCTTCGCAGTTTTTCGTGCAGGAGTTGCAACTGGGCTCGGCATATCTCGATGTAACTGCGTGACTACCTTGTCAAGACTCTGACTGGCCTACTGCTATGTGACTGTTGCCTGGCCACAGTCGGCCTGACACTCAAACACTGAAACCTGAGGCTGTCGCTGACTGGGTGAGGCTCATGTTTCACATTCTGCCAGCTGCGACGCATGTGACGTGACTTTACGCCGTACACGGCGCTTTGTGGGAAGGAGCCAAGGAACCCTACAAGTACTTCCTTGTATGATAATCATAACAGCTGCGACCTGCCAGATGATTTGAGATCACGGCAGTGCTGTCCGTACACCAATCATCAATTGCCAGTTGATCATAGGCCCAAAAGCCCACAAAGGAGTCGAGCAAGGCCCATCCGTCCACACACATATGGAGAGGAAGGAACGTCTCAAACCAGAGCCTCCAAATATGCCGTTAACGTGACGGCATCTGCAACATATGTCACCATTGAGTTTGACGTCACATTGGAACCTCCAAGCCGATGCAAGCAGCGCATCAACATGCGCCTGGTGAAGATTATGCATGTGGTAACATGCACATGCCACCCTCCTTGTGCAATCTCTCTGTCATTCTGTGCCGAGCCCAGCGGTGCTTGAACAGCAGATAGCAAGCACACGCTTTCATCCGCCATGCGCGGTATTGGTAACTGGTTCACGCATGCAAATGGCAAACCCACAACACTTTGCGTACACAGGCTGGTTTTGCATTTGCAGCTAACCTTGATGCTCGGCAACGAACCAACCTCGCTGTTGTCTATAACACTGTTAGTAACAGTGAGCAACATGCCACTGCCTGCATGCGTGCACCGCAGGCTGACAAGAGGCAGGTCCATCCCAGTTGATCATGTGTAGCACCTAGCTGCTCAGGGCCGGCACCAGCTGCTGTGCGTTTTGCAGCGCTTTGAAAGCTTCAGCAAACACAGCCTGCTGGCCAGCCAGCTGCTGCGGCGTCTTGTCTGGGTGCAGCGTAAGCTGCAGCTGCGTGCACACCCTCTTCAGCGCCCGCCTCTCCTCCTCCTCTGCTGCTGCTGATGTGGCTGCTCCAGCTTTGTGTGACTGCTGCCTGAAGACTGCAAGTGCTGCGGGCAGCCTCAGCGATGGGTGCAGCTGGCCAATGTGGGCACAGCGCAGCACGCGCTGCGCCTCCCAAAGCTGTACCGCAGCCTTGGCCAGCTCCAGCAGCTGCTCCCGTTGGATGATGCTAGGCGGGACGTTCACCTTGACCTGATGTGCAGTGATTGCACGACAGTAGCAGCAGCAGCAGCAGCCACTGAACGAGGAAGTGATGGCTGATGACCCCTTTTGCATGTTTGCAGCTGCATGCATTGGCCACTGGGTGGTGCTTGCGACCTGCACGCCGCAGCGTAGGCTGCTGCCGGCGCACTGCGCCTGAATACGACAGGCGTGGTGCACCGCTGCTGGGTGCGTAACAAGTGGGTACATCAGCTGCACCAGTTTCAAACAAGCCACCCACCTGTTTCAAGAACTCTTTCAGAGCGCCAACAGACATCTCGCCCAGGTCAGGAGCAGCAGCAGCAGCTTCTGCATCAAGCTGCCGCTGCTGCTGCTGCCACTGTGGTGGCGGCTGGGGACGCCACTCTTGCTGCTGACGCCACTCTTGCTGCCGCTGCTGCTGTTGCCCATTGCTGCTGGTGCTCTCACCCGCGCTGGCTCCGCTTGCGCGATCACGCTTGAGAATGCGGTTCAAGTGCTGATTCACTGCGTTTCTATCTTTGCTGCCTGTGCTGCTTTCCCCAGCTTGCGCACTGCAGGCGAGTCAGTGAAGTTGAACTCAAGCACTTCATATTTCACTGCTTCCTCCATTTGAGCTGTGCTGACCCCCTCCGGCCTGAAAAACATCAAGGTCACACCGGCTCTGCGGGTTTCCAACGTGATGGTGAACCGCACTTCACCATCAGTGCGCTCAACGCCATCATAGCTGCACCTGTCTTTGCTGTTGCTGCCTCCTCCTGCGGGCTGCTGCTGCCACTGCTGCTGCTGCTGCTGGTGCCACTGCTGCTTGTCAGGAGCGCCATTGCTGCCCGTTACTGCGCATACGCCCACCACAAGTACCACAAACAACACCGCCTCCCATGGCACTGCCTGCCACCACTCCAAGAATTGCTTCAGCAGCCCAGCAGCCAGCAACATGAGCAGCATCCATACAATTGGCGACGTCTTGGAGTCCTGCGTGCCATTGCCATGGACTCTGTCCCAAAACTCATCATTGAAGTATTCATCAAAGTCCACGTTGCCGTGAAAAGCATATTCTGCAAATGTATGTCGTCTGGCCCCATGAGGCTGCCTCTTGCCCCTTCTGGCCATGCTGCTGCTGCTGTTGCGGGTTCGGTGGCTCAAGAACACCTATGCTAATTGCCAACAAAATCTTCACCATCATATGAACGTCATAGTATGTACGATTATGCTGTCAAAGGCCAGAGGTGGTTCGCGAATTAACCAGGAGAGCCAAGCGGTTGAAGAGCGCTATGGCAATGGGCAACCCTGTGGTAAGTTGATCAGACTCTGATGGGGTTGACGTGTACTGTTTGCCTGCGGCAGATGCACAGACATGGGAGAAAGCCAAGCTGCACCGAAGGGTACAGGTACCTGTATGCTGTACGCTGAGGGTTACACGTGTTACATGCTCTGCATGTGGCTTGGTCGACGACTATGATGATGATAGAGGATTAAATTACTATGGTATGATGGATAGAACGGGGGCACCCCTTGCTGCAGTTGCTGCTGCCGCCCTGATGCAGCTGCATTTCAGTGAGAAGGTCCTGTTGACTCCCCGTAACTCCTGTCACACCCCTTGTAGCGGAGGGGTAAACGGTGGAAGTAGAGAAGAGGGGTTACACGGTGTGCACAGGCAACTACGTTGCAACGAACACCCGAAAATCTGGAACGTCGCAGATGACTCAGCAAAACAGGCYGTCACTCAAGGAGACTCACCCCAGAAAGTCTCTCTGTGTGTGTAACTTGACATATGGCCTTGCAGGCAAAGCCGTCAGTCACAGCACACGCAGTGTTGATGCTAAACAAAGGCAAACGGTGGAAGTTAGTGATTCTGCTTGCACAGAGAGGAGGGGTTACACGGTGTGCACAGGCAACTACGTTGCAACGAACACCCGAAAATCTGGAACGTCGCAGATGACTCAGCAAAACAGGCTGTCACTCAAGGAGACTCGCCCCAGAAAGTCTCTCTGTGTGTGTAACTTGACATTCTGCTTGCACAGCTGTGTTGTACGGGTACCAGTCAGCGCCCCCTTACTGTCAGCTGGACTCAGCGCGCCCGCAGCCTGCACATATGTGTCCGGCGGGACGTTAAACACGTGGCGCAGTGGTAATGATGGTCGACTTGTGGCCGAAGAAGCAGTAGCACCTTAGTTTGCATGTCACATGCAGTGTCTCCTGTCGGTCCCGCGGGCTCC
>RWJK01000830.1:0-10943 GCA_004335835.1 Scenedesmus sp. ARA3
GGGTTTCAAAAAGTAGTCTGGGCTCAAGGGTTTTAGTGCTTAGGACTGTTGCTACAGTTGCTTGAGGCAGTGCTGAACACGGGGAAACCATGCTGCAAAGGTTCTAGCTGCAATGCGTATGCATCACACAATGGGTGAAGCAGCCACAAGTCATGCTTTTGGCATACAGCTGCTCTCATGATCAGGCAATGCTGCGGCATGTAGGTACAGTCTTGGCACCACCGTCACTGAAAGTGCAGTTCATACATGCTGCTGCGCACACAAGGTTTGATGACCTGATAAACCTGGTGGATTAGTGCACTCACGTCTAGAAGCATAAGCCAGCTGAGCGCATGTATCCACTGTCATGGTAGGGGATGCAGCAAGCAGCGTTGGCACAGCACGAGTAGGCTGATCCATCCAGCACCCTGCAAGTCAAGTCATCAACCAGCAGAGAGGGCAGGTGCCAAGTCTGTATCAGGTAGACGCTGACATGCACTTTCATTTCTTTGAGAAAGCGATGTGAGTAGGGTTGAATTTGTTGCTCAGTCAGCTACGCCAGCTGCAGCTGCAAGCTGCTATGCGCGCAGGCATGAACTGAGTCTCTGCATGATTTTTCTGCACATCTGCAGCAGACAATGGGAGCTTCCAGCCTCTAAGTCTCACTTTGCAAAGCATTCACATGGTATGTAGAATGAAAACCGAGCGCAGCTCTGCAAATCCGATTGACTTGACATGCAGATCATACAACAACGCAACAAAGAAGCCAAAAACGCCAAAGTAGAGTTTGCCGCACATACCGAGGGAGGTGATGTTCAGTGTCGACAGCTGGCCAGCTGGCACTGGTGAAGGTGGCACAACAGGCGGGGGCACCACGACAACAGGTGTGCCATCCTCAGGTGCGGGCGACACTCCTGGGGCCAGGGGTGGCAGGCGGTACAGGCTGTTGGCCAGGCCACCGCCGCAGGAGCCGGGCGGGTCGGCGGTGGCGTTGCGGCAGGGCGAGTCGCAGTTGGTGGCGGGGCCAAAGCGAGTTGCGAGCGTCTCGTTGGTGCCTGCAAAAACAAGGAGGTGGGAGTGGTGTGCAGGTGGCAGCAGGCAGGCAGTGCATGTAAGGCGCATGTTGACGCGTGTGCAGGCATGACTGTTGTAGAGGAGGCTAGCTGGGTGTCGGTCTTGGCAATGCCTTGAGGACCGCTGGCCAATTCAAAGCATGTGACAGCATGCAGCAAGCAACATGCACAATTGCGCTGCTACTGTGCACCATACAACCACAATACTTGAAGGGCTAAACACGCGCTGAGCGCCGAGTCATAAGACATAGTATGGACTGCTTCGCTGGTGGGCCAATGTGCGGCTCTCTTTTACGAGTCACAGGGAGCACTAGCAGGGCAGCCAGCCTGACAGTCTGCCGAGCGTCCCACGTGCAGCAGTGCAGCCAGCACTGAGTATTGAGCCAGCATGGCAGCTTTGCCGCTACTCAAAACTAGCACACAGCATGGTTAGCAGCCCGCCAGCGCCACTCACCCGCGTAGCACTCCTCGGAGTACTGCAGGGCAGCGAAAGCATAGCTGCGTGCACTGCTCCACACTCATGGTGGGACTGGCCAGCAGCAGGGTGGGCAGCGCGCGCCCAGTTGGCGGGAACTCGTCCTTCCAGCAGCCTGCAGGGTTGAAAAAACAACGTCAGCAGAACCTTAGCGCGGTTCACAGCTTTAGATCGCAATTGTATGTGGTAAATGCATGGCGCGCCACATAAGGCCAATCACTGCACAGCAGCTGCCTACACGCACTCAGTGTCTACAGTAAGCAGTTGTACAACTGGTAAACATCCTGACGTGCAAGCTGCAGCAGATCAGCTCTTACCAAGGGCAGTCACGTTGAGGGTGGTCTCTGGTTTAGGGATCACACCAGGAGGAGCACCACCACCGCCACCACCTGCAGGGGGCACCACCACAACAGGTGTGCCATCCTCAGGTGCTGGTGTCACTCCCGGGGCCAGGGGTGGCAGGCGGTACAGGCTGTTGGCCAGGCCGCCCCCGCAGGAGCCGGGAGGGTCGGCGGTGGCGTTGCGGCAGGGCGAGTCGCAGTTGGCGGCGGGGCCAAAGCGAGTCGCACGCGTCTCGTTGGTGCCTGGAGCAGCAGCACGGAAGTGGCAGCATTCGTGGCAGAAGTAGCAGGCAGAGCAAAGTCAGAACACTGTTCCTTTCAATGGGAGCAGCAACCATTGCTTTGAAAGACACTGTTGAAACTGGCAGACAATAACCTTACTGTAGGGCCGCAAACACGGCAGAGATTACAGGGGCACTAGTGAGGCAGGGCCTCTCCATTTTGTATTGCGTGTGGATCTCATCTGGCCCAGATGCTAACTGTTAGCAGCCAGCTCACTTGCGTAGCACTCCTCGGAGTACTGCAGGGCAGCCAAAGCATAGCCCCGCGACCACGCCAGCTGCGTGCACTGCTCCACGCTCATGGTGGGACTGGCCAGCAGCAGCGTGAGGGCACGGCCTGTTGGCGGGAACTCGTCCTTCCAGCAGCCTGCAGGGGCACAACGTATCCGGCAGTGCGGATGTTAGTGCAGCATTCAAGTGCAAAACAAGCAGTGGAAGCTGCACAACCTCGGACAGTTGTTTTCTGCTGCAAACAGGTTGCCAGCTGGCCACCAAACACATAGTGATACGGCACACAGATTGCACAGCATTCAAGCTACAGCATGCACCATCTCCTTCTCACCAAGCGCAGTCACGTTGAGGGTGGTCACTGGGGCGGGGGGTGTGCCAGCGGGGGGGGTGCCACTGCCACCGCCTGGTGGAGGGGCCGGGCCGCCCTCAGGCTGGGGGGGCAGTGCATACAGGCTGTTGGCCAGGCCTCCACCGCAGGTACCAACAGGGTTCACTGTCGGGCTGTTGCACACGCTGTCGCAGTTGGTCGCGGGGCCAAACTTCTGTGCCTCCGTGAGGTTGTTGCCTGGGGTGGGGTTTGGCATGGGCAGGTGCGGCAGCAAGTGCGAGCAGAAATGAGGCTGTGAGTGT
Organism: Scenedesmus sp. ARA3; assembly: GCA_004335835.1. NCBI lineage: Eukaryota > Viridiplantae > Chlorophyta > Chlorophyceae > Sphaeropleales > Scenedesmaceae > Scenedesmus > Scenedesmus sp. ARA3. The sequence continues at coordinate 3,011 of RWJK01000830.1, forward strand.
CGCAGTTAGTGGCGGCGCCGTACTTCTCTGCCTCCGTTAATTTGTAGCCTGGGGTTGTGGTGTAATGGCTTTTTGCATGGGGCAGGGGTGCAACGTGCGGCAGCAGGAGCAGCCAGGGATGCGGCGGTGAGTGTGTGTGGTGTTTGGGCAGCAACGGAAGTTGACTGCGTTCCATAGGCACTGAGCTGTACGTGCTTGTCATCTGCACCATCCAGAACTATTGGTGTGGGAGCTTTGACCACAGGATGATGCGTTGCTGTTCACAGGCAAGCTAAAAAGGCGCTACACAGCGCAAAAAACAGATCGATCCTTCCTCTTTCGCAATAGCGACCGTCACTCACCAACATAGCACTCCGCAGCATACTGAAGCCCGAAGTAGGCCCAGCCAGCCGAGTAGGCCAGCTGGGCGCACCGGTCAACGGTCATGGTGGCGCTAGCAAGCAGCAGGGTGGGCAGTGCACGGCCCGTGGGCGGGAATTCGTCCTTCCAGCAGCCTGCAGCAGCAGCAGCAGCAGCAGCGGCGGCATGGGAGGCAGCAGGCATGCCTGAGTGGACACAGCAGTGGTTGTGCTAGAGCTAGGCCAATGCGCGTGATGCAGCTACAGCAGAGCTCATCACATGAAGGACGCTAGTCTGGCGCAAGTGTCCAAACTTCCTAGCCAGCTCATACTGAGCTTGCATATTGGCCAGTGCAGCGCACATGGCCTCTCTTGCCACGCACACAAGGTGAAGCAGGGGGCTCTGGGGCAACTATCATACATTTCAAACAACGCAAGCCTGGCAGTGTGCTGTCTAGCCGTCAGTTGTTTCACTTACCCAGGTCAGTGATGTTCAGCACTGACAAGACCCCTGGGGGAGCAGGGGGCGGTGGAGGAGGTGGGGCGTAGGTAGGGTCAACGTACTGCACAAGGAGGGACACCGCACAGGGACACGGCACACAAGCAGGTTGTGTGAGTGCAGTGCATTCACGGCCAAGCGTTCAGCATGGTGCACAGTGCTCTTTGATGTCTGGTGCACAACATCAGACAAATGGTTATGCATGGTAGCTGCAGGCGGGTGGCTACACAGCAAAAAAGGGTTACAGCACAACAGGCAGTCGGCTGCCTATTCCTGCTGAGCCATCAAAGGGTGCAAAAGCAGGCAGCAGTTGGACCACAGTCACCATGGCAAAAGGAGAGTCATGTGCAGCGTAGTGCTTACCAGGCTGATCGCGTTAGGGCCTCCGCAAACCTGCAGGACAGGCGATTGAAAACGCAGTACAGCAGCAAGGTGAGTGAGTGTGTTGCATCATGCAGCTGGCTACTCTGGAGTGCTTGCAGGAATGAATGATCACAGGCGTGCTGCGTGTTGTGCGTGGTGTTGTGCAGCAGCAGGATCGTACTGCCTCAAAATATGCAGCACGGCTTGCCAAGGTTTGTTTGACAAGCTGATCATGTCACCTCCTAATTTAGCATGCGTCAAGCAGGTGTACAGGTTGAGTTCAACGTGCCATGGATATTTGCGCAGCACATGCCAGACATGTGAACAGCATGCTGCGCATGCAAACCCTACCTGTGTGGCGTTGGAGGCACAGGGCATGTTGCAGTCTGTAGAGTTCCCATACAGAGTTGTGGCCCGCACAAGGTCGTTGCCTGCGACAGGAACAGGCGGGGTGAGGAAGAACAGGGCAGCAGGAACGACATGCTGGGCGGAAACACATGTGCGTGCAAGGTGAGTCAACGAGGCGTGCGAAACAACCTTTTTAACAAAGAAAATTTGATAATGTAGTGGTTAACATGTGCTTGCAATAGTATCCTGCGGTCGCATGCTGCAGCAAGCATTTGGCTTCGTATGAGCAATACGCTTGTCAATGCTACGGCTGGATCACTGCTACTCACTGCCAAAACACTCCGCGCTGAACTCAACACCGAACACGGCGAAGCCTTGCTGCCTAGCAAGGTCCGCACAAACTTCAATGGTCAGGCTGGTTCCCCTCAGCAGCAGAGTAGGAACAGCACGCTGGCCGACTGCGTCTCCAACACAACCCCAATACTCGTATTCTGCATAAGCAACAGCTGAAAGTAAGGCTAAGGCTAGCACGCCCAAGTGGGCGTGTCGGAGCGACATGGCGGGCAATGTGCTTCTCAGCTGAGAAACAATGCCCTCTGCCGTGTATAAACGTACAGGCAGACTGATACTAAGTCATGAGTGTGTCCCTTCTAGACTCTTATACAGCCATGTGTGCTACAGCAGGCTGCCTGCTACATGTCATGCTGCGTGGCGGTTTCGTCAGCTTCTGCCTCGAGTTCATCGTTAAAGCAAGTTCTTAGAGCGTGTACAGCGTGTATGACCTTATGTGGCCGAAAGCCTCAGGACAGACCCATACATTGCCTAGTGTGCCTTGGGCGCTGCCTAGCTGCCAGTATCCTTGCACACCCTGCACACGTGCCCCATACTATGCTATGATAGCAGCTCACGGGTCATAAGCGGTGCTGAAAAGCAGTTGGAACGCCAAAAACAAACATACGTATCGGTTCACTTTGAAAATTCCGATCGCTGTTGCCATCTTGGCATTGGTGTCGCTGCCAAGGGCACCTGCAGAAGTATCTCGAGATGTATGGTTGGTGCATGTACACCATACATGCTGGTGTCTGTGATGCTGCATGCAACGCCAAATGTGGCACAACTCAACCCGTCTATCAACGTATGTGGCGCAAAGCTCATCTGACAGCAAGCTGGTCACTCACCGGTGCCTGGGCGCTCTGCAAGTGCAACAGCAGATGTTGCCGTGCAAGCGGCAGCGCTTCCGGAGAGGCCGCCTCTGGGCTGCTGCATCCTCTGCGCTGCTGTCACCAGCTGCCGAGCAGCGGCTGATCCGGCTGCAGGTGCTCTACCAGCTGCACCATGCTGCTGTTGCTGCTGCTGTCGCTGCTGCTGCTGCCCGCAGCAGCGCTGCTGCTGCTGCTGCTTTGGGCATACATCAGCCTGTTGTTCTCACGGCAGGCATGCTGCATGCATCCTGCCTGCCATGAGTCAGACAGGTTGACAGCTATCAGCAGCAGGTCCTGCAGCTGCGCTGATGCCAGCTTGCGCACCAGAGTTTCATTCTGGTTGCTCTGCAGCATAAAAAGCAGCAGAGCTGCAGTGACAGCACAGCAGTGACCAGTTGTCGTTGCTTCAGTCTGCTAGGGCTGATGCCACAGCACCTGGTGTGCAGAGGCAGGTGTGCTGTGACCAACATGTAACTCAAGCGCACTCACATGCGTCTATAGTGAGCACCGCCGTCAAGTTTGCTCTACATGCCCACACCATGTGAAAGGCAGCGTCACATGCGTACAGCAGCGTCAGCCTGGCAGCAATCACCGCAAGGCGCCTACGTACACTGGCAGTATCTGATGGGTACTCACCCACTCTGATGGCGGGCCGCAGAGCCGTGCAATGTAGCGCACCATGGCTGACTCGTCTTCAGATTTGCTGCAGGGTGACTACCGGCCAACTGCATCAATCCAGCTGTCCATGCCCCGCGGCCGTTGCTTTGCAGCAGCAACCAGCTGTTCAGCTGAAAGCTGCATGCCACGTCTAAAGGCAATGCCTGGAACAGCCTCCTGCAAGTCGGCAGGCAGGTCCTGGCACAACTGCAGCAGTGCTTGCGTCACTCTTGGCGCAGCAACCACTGCAGGCCCAGCTGTGGCAAGGAGCCACTCCAGCGGCTCCCTTAACGCGTCTATCAACATCAAAGCACAACTGTGGTAGCGAGTATCCGCGTGTTTCATGGAGTGTGACCAGCATCGCAGGCCTGTTGAGGCAGCAGTAGCTAGCAGGCTGGCTAGCTGCAGCTGCACATGCCTCTGCACATCCTCCAGAGTTAGCCTGCTGACCATGTGCAAATGAACCAGCGTCTTAACGTCATGCACGTAACCTATGCACAGTCTAAGCACCTGCTGCTTAGCTGAAGAGAACTGGGCGTTCGTCATACAAGCCATCGACGTCGGAGCTACAAAGGACCTTAGAAAGAACACGCAGCATGAATATATTGAAGTTTCGACCGCTCTGCACACATGCAAAGCATGTCAGCTGTCACAGCGACACGCGGTGAAATTCAAATCAATGTGGCTGTCAGCTGCAGGGCAGCAACGTCCAAATCAGTGATTGATCGTGCTTAGCTCCACATTGTAATCATTCTTCTTCAGTTTTCGTTCGTGCTGTATGGGCTTGGCCACGCGTCAAGAGTTGCATTCTGCGATTAACATGCAGAGACAGCAGTGACTGACCCTATTTGTGCTACAACACCAGAAGTCAAGACTCGTGCTAGCTCAAGCCATGAAATCATGCAAGGCGTGGCCAGTCATTACTGCATGCCTGCAGCACCAGCTGCCCGGCGTGGTTAGGTCCCACTGACTTCCAAGACAGTCCTGCGAAGTTTGCCGGAGCAGAGTATACAGCAGCTGCATGGAAGCACTGATGGAGGTTACTGGGGTGAAATCAAGTATGTGCGCTGTTCTCACTGATACACATCATTTTGGATGGCTGCTGACCACAGCTGGCAATGCACCTACCGCAGCGCCAGCTGTGACACATCCACTGACCAGTGATCACTGCGCTAGCAGCTGCTAAGCATCTCATTGCGCACCACAGCCGTGGCTCCAGCCCTTACGTGTAGAGAGTTGCAAAATACGCACTTTGCAAAGCATATATGATTACATGCGATATATATTTCAACTGGTTGTGTGTCAAGGGACGGGGACACAGCCCGTGTCTCCGGCGAGTTGCAGGCGACCGCTGGATTCAACTGCACTAGTGATCGGCCAGTTGTCACAGAGCCACAGGCAAGCCAGGCTAAACTAAAGCCATCGAGGACCGCACTTCACAGCAGGCTGCCACCTGCTGATCATCCAGCGGCGCAGCCGGCAGTTTCCTGAGCCACTCAAACACGTCCCACTCCTGCTGCTCAAACGACAGCAGCAGCAGCTGCCGCACAGCAGCGGCGTCCAGCGCACCCTGCCACGCTGCTGGCAGCTTGTCGCACAGCAGCTGCAGCAGCTGCAGCGGCATGTCCACTCAATTCATGCCTTCAACAGCCACACAAGTGAACGTCCTTTGAGTCGCTGCACAGCTGGCAGCTGCAGCACCGAGCACAGTAGCGCATTGACACTGCCATTGCTTAACTCCTTCAGCGTTGCTTGCAGCAGCCGTTCCGTACTCTGCTGGTCAACCACCTGCCGGTAAGTGCATACCAGCGCTGGCATATATGAAGGGCCTGATCAGCCGCAGCAGTTGTTGCGTACTGGCTCACTGCTGGCGACATCGTGTTAAGGGTGTAAGCATAAGAATGCTTGTTACAGTTGGTGCCAAGCAAAAGCATATGCAAAGTGCAATGCAAGGCCACCATCAGAAGAAGACGACATCGTGTTATGGGTTAGCGGCATAGGATGACGCGGAGTGATGCCCTAATGTTTGCTTTCACAATTATGCTGTATATCATGAGTGCGGACAGTACCAGGACCATGTGCGAACTTGGGCGCACATCTTAGGGTTTAGGGGTACGTTTAGGGCACATTCTAGGGTTTAGGGTTTAGGGAAAACGTGCATTCACATTTCGGAAGTTACAAGAGTTACCTCGCCCGTTGGAGTGCACAGGTAGCTATAGCTGCTATGGATACAAAATTTCCTGTAAACCAGAGCTTGCATTTGGAAGCATATGCAGACCATGCAGCGCTAAGGGTTGCTGAAGTCTTGCTGCAATATATATCTTGTCGTTGCGAGCATCAGCAACTCGATCATGAACTCTGTGCCTGCCACAGGCACACTGCGAAGTGGGCTGCTGACAGCTGTCACAACAGGCATGTGACAGCATCATACGCAAGGGCAAAACATGCGTAAAATGAAAGTTGAAAATGTAAAACGTTAAATATCAAGCCGTCATTGTCAAGACATGTCTTATGCTTGCTGAAAACTTTCAAGACGCTTGGTTACATTGCACGGCCCTGACCCGTGCGCCACAAGTGACCAAGCTAATCTTCAGATACGCTCTATCGTATTAGTTCTGTTCTTTGGCTTCAAATGTTACTATTCTGATACAGTCGTCGAGGGCATGCGTACGCCGTAGTAGCCAAATTTTTTTTCAAAGAACAGTGCACTGCCATTCGACAGCAGTACAGTCACGCGGTGGGCGCCAAAGTGTATCGGCGCTCCAGTAAACGTTTTGTTCGCTACATTAACTAACATGGATGGCCAAGACGGCTCCCCCACGCATGCAGCCCGCCTAGCCTCTGCGTCAGGCCTGAAGCATAGGATCCCTCATAGCCAGTCTGGGCAGGCAGGCCTCGATGTACACCTAGCGCCAATCAGAACAGCAGCAGAAGCAGGGAATCCCTATTACGTAAGGCCGTGTGACCCTGTCTTGGACCACAGCAACAATGGCAGCACACATTCCCCACAGCAGCAGCACATGCAGCAGGAGGGCCTGCGTATTGAAGATGCTGCAGCAGCAGCACACAATGGCCTCACAGCAGACCCCTTCACCGAAGTATTGGATATCAGCAGGAGCCCCACCAGCAGTGTCACAAGCAGCAGGATGCTGCGCAGGAATGCAAGCATGAACTCAATCTCTACGCACTACTTTGTGTCTCAGAAGAAGCTGGACGTCTCTACGATAGCAGGCAGTGAAGATGGCACTACTGCCAAGCCCGAGCCGGAGCCGGAGGTGCCTCCACGTATCACGGTGCACACCAAGATGCACATCAACGCCATGGTGTGTGCCGGGCTGGCCGCCGTGCTCATCATGAGCTACTACGGCAGCATCACAACCATCCTGCGCTTCAAGCGCTGGTACGCGGTGGTGGTGCTGCTGCTGGTGCCCGTGGGCGCCTACTTCTTCTCCTTTGCGGTCAACACGGCGGTGTGCGGCGTGTTCAGCGTCTTCCTGGGTGAGTGCAAGGCTCCAGGCATCCAGGTCAGCACACGACGCCAGGAAATATGCTTGTGCATTTGCTGACATGTGTGCGATGCATGCTGCGAGGGCTTCTGACAGTACAGGTTGATGCAAGCTTTGCAGTTGTGCTCACAACTTCTTGAAAGGCGTCGTCGGTGCTTTCCGCGCGCGCTGCTTACTGTGTCCACAGCCATGATGACAGGCCATCCGCTGTCTCACTGCTGCCTCCTGCCACCTCCTGCAATATTCTGCTGTGTCTGCCACCAGGTGGCACCTCCCCGCTGGTGCAGAACACACAGAACTACAGCTCCATCAAGACACCCATCCCCCGTGGCGCGAAGCTGCCGCAGATCATTGTGCAGATGCCTGTCTACAAGGAGAGCCTGGAGGAGACCATACAGCTTAGCTACTTCAACGTGAAGCGGGCGATGGACTATTACACAGCCAAGGGCGGGCGCGTGAAGTTCATAGTGTGTGATGATGGCTTCCAGGTGAGCAGGGCACTGTACGAATATATACGCCTACAGTTGGCTGTCTGTGCAGCTGTGGCGTGTACTTTGTAGCCTCTGGGTGCCACCAGTTGTTCACAGAAATGTTGTATGTTGCATGTAAGCGTTCAGCAAATTCTGAGGTTGTGATCTGTGTGCCAGCACGCAGCTGCCCCATCACTTTTGACATCAGCCTGGCAGTGCCGTTGTCAGCTGCGACATGTCATCAAGTGCTCATGCTGCAAGCGGAAAGTTTGCGCGTGCCGTGTTCTGGCTGCTTAGTGACCTCATTGCTGAGCATGGCGCTTTGGCTGTCATTTGCACGCTGTGACGCGCCTGTATGAAGCACAGCCAGCTCAATCATTCGGTGTGCCCCTCCTCTATGCTATGCTGCAGGTCATCAGCCCGGACGAGGCTGTGGCTCGCTCCAACTTCTACACCAAGCACGGCATCGCCTACGTGGCCCGCCCGGCCGCCAACCGGCGCGGCACCTTCAAGAAGGCCTCCAACCTCAACTACCAGCTGGCCATCAGCC
>RWJK01000833.1:0-15523 GCA_004335835.1 Scenedesmus sp. ARA3
CCCTGCTGCTGCCGCTTGCCTGGGCTGAGCAGTTGCTGCTGCCGCTGCTGCAGCAGCGTCTCTGTCAGCAGCTGCACCTGATCAGCTGCCGGGGCATCATCATGCGTTGCTTCGTCCTGCTGCTGCTGCTGCTGCCGGCGTGGCTTGACTGTGCTGCACTGCCCTGCTTCCAGGGGCATTGCTTTCTTGCTGGCAGCTACTGGCGAGGATGGCAGCGCAGCACCTGGCTGCTGTGTGCAGCGCAGCAGCAGCTGCGCTGAGGGTGCAGCAACCTTGGAGAACACGTACGCCTGAAAGGAGCGGCCGCTGCCTGTGAGGAGCAACAGGACATCAACAAACAAATTTTGAGTGTGTGACCCCAGCAGCCGCAGTCAAAGCATTATGTAGTCGTAACGATGTTGCTTCTTCGATAGAAAGCGCACGTACACAGCGCTTTACACACGCACATGCGCAACTTCAACGGTACCTGAATAGAAAAAAGCTCACCTGACGTGTTGACTGGGAAGGCCTTGATTCGAAGCAGCGGCCCGAAGCCCAACATGACATAAGCACCAGAGTATGAAAATGAAAATGCTCGTCTACAAGGCCGCACCTGACATGTTCACGGGGAAGGCCTTGATCAGCAGCAGCGGCGTAAAGCCCAACATTACATAAGCAACAAAATATGAATGTTCAACATGCTCCTCCATTTGGCCGCACCTGACATGTTCACGGGGAAGGCCTTAATCAGCAGCAGCGGCCCGAAGCCCAGCTGCGCCATGTGCGCCTCAGGCGGCACGCCACGCATGGCGCGCTGCACCACAGCCACGGCCTGCACACAATTACAACAACAGCAGCAGCACGTCATGTATCATCAATAGTGATGGCTGTTGTTCTAGTATAAGCGCCTCTGGCACGCCCCGCATGGTGCGCTGCACCACAGCCACAGCCTGCACACACCAGCAGCAGCAGCAGCATGGTGTGGAGTGCGCCACCCAGCTCAAGCAGCGACATGCGACACACTTGGTCAGCAACAACTTGGTCAGCAACTTGGTGCCCCATTTAGTAACGCTGTGATACAAGCGTGTGCATGAAAACTGCTCGCCTTCGCTGATCTTGTCTGCTGGAGCAGCCACCACAGGCCTGCTTCCCGCTGCCGCTGCTGCTGCTGCCGCGAGCCAAGACATCCACCTTTATGCTGCGTGCTTGGGCAAACAGTCACCTGAAGGCCTGCTTGCCGCTGATGCCTGCCGCTGCTGCTGCTCTCATTTGCGTGCTGCCCAGCGTCATTGCAGCTACGCTAAAACATGCAAGCTGCTCACCTTCATTGACGGCGCCTGTGCAAAGAGCCTCCCGAAGGCCTGCTTGCCGCTGAGGGGCACGCCCTCCGTTCACGCTGCACACCTGCGCCAGCATGCTGCTGCCGCCACTGCTGTTTGGTACGTATGCTGTGATGACGCTGCTCACCTTGATGCTGCATGCCTGCCCATACAGCCTCCCAAGGGCCTGCTTGCTGCTTGGCTCTATATGGCTGTAATGCAGCGTCGCAGTTGCACTTAATTCACATATGTTTCAGAAGTGCTGCGCTGCTCACCTTCATCGATCTTGCCTGTGCGAAGAGCCTCCCGAAGGCCTGCTTGCCGCTGAGGGGCACGCCCTCCCAGAAGGAGTAGGCGTGGCTGCACGGCTCCAGGCTGGCGATCTGCGCATGTGTTGTTATCACGTGTGTTATAACAGTAGGCAGCAGACGGCATACTTGTGAGTGTCATGCTGTTGAGAATGTGGCGTTGGCTGCGGCATTGCTGGGACTCCTCAGCTGGTCAGGAGGCTGCGTGAGCAGGAGCGAGTCATGCTGTGTAGAGGCAGGTAGCATCACGCGCAGGGTTGGTTCTACGTCTGAACATCTCACACAAGGTATGGATGTACACGCGGCTGGCTTTGAAGCTGGGTCACTTCATCTCGCGCACCTGCTCAATGGATGCACAGGTGATGATGGGCCTGCTGTGCGGCTGCTGCAGCAGGCCCTTGGCCCTGCTGCCCTTTGCAGTCGCCTTGCTGCTGCCGCTGCCAGCAGCACCTCCAGCGCCAGCAGCGGCAGCAGCAGTGCTGCCATCAGTTGCAGCTGCAGTGCTGGCCTGGTTGCTTGCATCTATGCTGGCCGCTGCCTGGTTGGCAGGTTCGCTGCAACTGGAGAGCCTGCGGGCGGCAACAGTAGCAGCCAGCATGCTACCAACAGCAGCCTGCTCGCTGACGCACCTGAGGAGCAGCATGCAGCCCCAGCTGCACCGCAGTTTGTTGACACGCAGCATTCCTTGAATGCACAGGTGGGGGGCTGTGCCGAGTCCCAGCACAAACCATGCTCACACAAGCAGTGCGTACCGGCTGCACCACAATAGATGGTTTCCTTTTGCCAGTACACTAGCAGTGACGATGTTGATGCCTGCAATACATCGCTATGAGAGCCTGCCGCTGGTAGCAACATAAGCTCGCTGCACTCCTTCTGCTTGCCGAACAGCACTGTGGACTGCTCTTGGCCCACATGCAGGTTGCACACCAGCCTCTGTCCCGCAGCAGCAGTGGCACCAGCTCCAACACTGCACTGCCATCCTCACAGGCAGCAGCAGCAGCAGGCAGCAGCAGGGCGGTTGACCCTGCTGACCCCTGGAGTGCCCTGCAGAGCCAGTACGTTGCAGCAGCAGGGCCATCCAGCCCTGGCAGCTCACTGTCTGGCAGCACAGCAGCAGTAGGGGCAGTAGCAGTGCAGAGGTCTGGCCTTACTGCTGGTGGCTCTAAGCGAGCCACAAGGGCGACCAAGGAGGCTGACGAGCTTGTGTTGGTGGACGAAGCCGACTTTGAGAGCAGCAGCAGCGGCAGGGTTGGCGGTAGTGCAGCAGCAGCAGCAGCTGCTGAGGAGTGGCGAGACGAGCCAACAACATCAGCAGCAGCAGCCAGGGCACCTGCAGGCAGGACTGTTCAGGGTGAAGGTTCAATGGCAGTTCATCCCTGTAGCGAAGAGAAGCCCTAGGTGGCAGCGGTGGGCTTGCAGCAGAGGGCTCACGGCTGCAGGCTCGCCAGTTTGGTGGCGGCGGCTTGACTGCTGAGAGCTCCCGTGTAAAGGCTGGCCAGTTTGGTGGAGGTTTGGCAGCGGAGAGCTCCCGGGTGAAAGCTGGCGGCTGGGGTGCCGGCAGCATGGCTGCAGCAGGCACGCTGATGCTTGGAGATGAGGCAGATGAAGCGTACAGTGAGGATGGGGGGTGTGGCAGGGCGGGTGGTGGCTCGGTGCCTGGCTTTGCAGCAGCGCAGGATGATGTGTTTGGAGGTGACAGTGACTCTCCAAGGGCAGCAGCTGGGGTAGCAGTAGGCAGATTGAGGCCAGAGAGGAGCAGCAGGCAGCATCTTGGCAGCAGCAGAGGCCACAGCGGCACTGGCGCTGTGCAGCAGCAGCAGCAGTGTTGCATCAGCAGGAAGATGAACAGCTGGGGCTTGAGGAGATTGATGACGTGGATGCGCTGATAGAGGCGGAACTGGCTGCTAAGAATGCGCTGCCTGGTGACTTGGCTGCCAAGCTGGCGGCGTTTGAGGCGATGGCAGATGATGATGAGTAGTCAGATCTGCAGCAGGCGGCGGCGGTGGTGGATTTGGGTTGAGCTGCATGTTGCCTGGCTGCTAAGAGTGCAATGCCTGGGGACGTGGCTGCCAAGCTGGCGGCGTTTGAAGCAATGGCAGTTGACTTAGAGTAGTAGTACCAGGACTGCAACAGGTGGCTGTCACGGCACTGTCAGCTTGAGCTACGTGCTGCTGAGTGTGACAGCTTAGTTTTGACCACAAATTATGTTGTGTTCATAAGACAAGAATGCACTGGCTGCTGGGAACCTGGCAGCCAGGCTGGCCTCGTTTGGAGCGATGGCAGATGTACTGATACCAGCAACAGTTGTGCGCTGCTTGGAGTGACAGCTTGAGCTTTTGACAAGTGTTGACCAGCATGGTTGCTGAAGGCTGAGTGTTGAGGGGAAGCTTTGCTACTATTTTTGACATCTGCACACTACAAGTACCCAACTCATCTAGTACCCATCCATCGTCTGCTGCATGCGCGTCAGACAATGATAGCACACAAGTTTGCAACTGCAACCCACCACTGTGCGCTGTCTCTTGCCAGAGGCAGGCTGACAGCACTCCACACAAGTCATAGCACACAAAAACGGTAAGGCAAGACGACACAGTGGCGGTGAGAACATGACGCAATCCCGCTGCACTACACAATCACACTGGCAGATACTTGAGACAGTCAGGCAGCACAGCACACATATAAGGCAGCTTTGCACTTGAGTTGTCACACCACCACGTGTGCCGTGCTTGAATGCAAAAAGAGGCCAGCACAGATTGACATGATGCACCACATGATGTGAATGCACAGATACATCTGCAGTGGAAACCTGACCGATTGGTTTGGCACTAATTGATGCTGGCAATTCAACACAGGAAGTAGAAGACCAACGATGACGGTCTCCAATGGTCCAAGCAGCATCATGGTATTAAGTGAAAGCAGCCAATGGCACAGGCGCTAACGGGCCTGGCAAAACCTGTAGCATGTGTTTCGGCTCGTCTGCGTTTCCTCCACATAGTAGTAAACCACGGTGTTTGCTTCTCCTGCTGTGTTCAAGCACGCTGGCGCCTGCAGACCAATGGCACAACAGTAGCTCTGGCACCACGGCTGACATGTCACATCAGCAAAGTACTGGACAAACTGCCCATACACTTCTTGAGTGACCTGCCCCCTGACCTCTCTCTGCAGCTGCAGGAACACGTTTCTGGATGCCTGGACTTGTACTGGGCGAATAGGCGTGGCCCTGGCTATAGCTTGTGAACCTCGGGCAGCCCTGGATGCAGCAGCAGCTCGTGCCGCCCGGGCTGCAGCAGCAATTCCGGATAGTTGGCCATATGCTCCTGTGCTGCAAGTCAGCAGCACAAGCAGCAGCACGCTGAGCAGCAGCTGGCGTGGCAGCGGCGCTGCAGCGGCGCTGCAGCGGCACATGTCCTGCACCTGTGGTAGCTGGAAGATGCCATGGCCTGCAGCGCAGTATCAAGACACAGCAGGTATCAGTGATGGGAGCAGTGGAAGAGGTGAGCTGCGCTAGCTGCATCCAAGTCATTTTCTCTGGCTGATACGTTTTGCTACAGCATGCTGTGCTAGCGGACTTTCAGTCACCGTAGGGCAGGACAGGTGCCGCTGCAGCGCTGCTGCTCATCAGCAGCTGATCAGCTGAGCTGCGATGCAGTACTATTGCTGATGGTCAGCTAGCCAACACAAGATCGTGAAAGTGAGTGAGTGAGTGAGTGACTACCCAGGCAGCTCTGCAGCTCCTGGGTAAGTTAAGGCTAAGAGGGTGTGTGTGGCCAGGGGCGGCGCCCCTGGGCTCCACACGCTCTACCCGTCCACTTGCGCCCTAGGGCACAAGCGGGGCGTATCGCTTGCGTGCGCTCATCTAAAGCGTGGCTTTTTGCGGTGGTCTGGTTCGCCGGTGCCGTGCTGTCGTTTCTTTGCAGGGTTTGAGTTCGGCTGTGCTGGTCTTGTGCCAGTACATTTCCTTGCTGCCATCATGATTGCCTTACGTTGCCTCCATCGTGAAATAACAGTGCTTCTTAGCATGTCTGTTCGATGCATTGCCCTGCAGACATCTGCGGGCATTGAGCAGCTGCTTCGTGCTCACTGCAATAGGAGTTTGCGCATGCTGAGCACGTGCATTTCCGGACCAACTAAATTCACGTCTTCAAGCTCACCTGTTTTGTTGTAAGACTTTGACTGAATTTTAGAAAGACAAAAGGCGTCCACGGGGCTGCTCCTCAGGCCTCAAGGCTTGGCGTATAGCCGTACCTTAAACAAGCACTATAAAAAGCGATGTGCTGAAGTCACAGACAAGCCGGCAATTTATAAACACAACTTTCTCGAAGCCTTGCCTTCCCGCTGTCCTTGGGCCTAGCTTCGAGGAAGGTCGTGATCCTACAACCGACCTTCCGCAAAGGAGGAAGGTCAGCCTGCTGGGGAAATTACAGTTGCAAATATGCTGTCAGCAACACAGTAGCTACTGTGCACGAACTTGAAGCCTTTTAAGCAGCCTTCTTGCAAGGCAGAAAAGGGCTTGACTGCAACTGACCGCAAAGGCTGCAGCCTTTGTCAGCTGACAAAGCTGCCTAGCCTATAGCTGGGAGTGCAACCTTCCAACCACTTGCCAGTGGCTCCCTCAAGCACACTTGAGCTACAAGTGTAACGGGAGCAGCACCAGCAGCAGCAGCAGCAGCAGCAGGAGCAGCAGCAGCAGCAGCAGCAGCAGCAGCAGAAGCAGAAGCAGAAGCAGAAGCCATTTGGCCATCAGCCCCACCAACGACACAGCTGGAGTGTGCGCTGCTGCATACAGTGCTGCTTGACGACGTACTGCGACCAGCACAGCAACGCCTGCACCAGCAACTCCACAATGTTCTTCTGTCTTTGGGTGCACCCACAGCACGTGCTGTCTGCTGCTGCGTCAGCTGTGCAACGGTGCACATGCATCTTCGGTGGCTGCAGCTGCGCTCGAGCCTGCTGCGGTTTGGCCAGTGTGGCTGTTTTTGGCAGCCACAACCGGCAAATGCTGCTGCATTATGTGTTGCAAAGATCCAGCAACTGCTCGGCGCTGCAGCAGGTGGATGGACAGCAAGCCGGTGCTGACACTAGCACTAAGCAAAAATGGCCTTGAATGATCCGAGTGATAGGAGCTGCAAATGCATGACAGCCCATAACACGGTTCATGAGTCAGGTGCTAGGCTGCGTGCTCAAGCCGCCATTGAATGCCCACTGATGGTATCCCATGTGTGCCTTTCAAGGCACTGCATGGCACAATTCTCACAATGTTTGCAGCCGTCTGCAATTACGACATACTCCAAATCTGTTTAGAATCGCACAACCTAAGACAAAGCGTTTGCGACATGCCCACAGGTTTACAACTACTGCTTGGTGGCAGTGTCAAAACTTTCGACAGGACAGGAAGTGACTCACTTCCGCAAGATTGCTGTGTCTCATGGAAGATGGCAGCTGGATATGTTGCAAATTTGCCATCCATGCACGCACCATCGCCAACATATCCAGCTGCCATCTTCCATGAGACACAGCAATCTGTTTAAACTGGGAATTTGGTTGTTGATGAACCAGCTGTGGCAAGATGTTAAGTAGCATGTCAGTAGGACTTCTTGTGAATATGGCTGGTTACATTTACACCATGACGCCACCACCTGACTGCAGCCTGTAAAGTGGGTTGACGTGATCTTTGACTGTTGCCGTTATTTTGCCAATGTTGCAGCAGATAAGGCTATGCAACCAGAGCCAGCAAAATCTCAAGGTTGGCTGTACTGCAACTACTACATTTTTAGCACAGCTACATAAATGACAACTCTCTTGAAGAGTGGATGTTACATCATATCATAGTTGTCACTGGCAGGCACACGTGTTGATGATACAACACATGATGAGCGTGTGCACTGCGCGCAGTGCTTGCATGGCCCAGTAACAGCAAGGGCACTGCACCTGCAGCATGCGTCTGAGATGCACTTGCTGCTGAACATGACACTACTGCTGCACAAATGATTTGAAGACATGCTGCTGAAACTGTAGCAGTGCAGACAGATCATAATTCCAGAAACCAAATGCAGCAGCCAAACAACATCTGCACTTCTATCACAGGAATGCAAGAGATGCCAATGCAGCAATGCCACAGGCCAACAGCGCGCTGAAGGCGGTTGTGTGCATGGATGCTCCTGATGTGCTCGCAGCAACTCCAGTGGTGCCAGCAGTCGCAGGGCTGCTCATTTCTCTGTCAACCAATCTGCAAACATTGTCACACGCCCGCAGGTTTGACTCCTCAGCATCAACGTCGTTGCGGTAGCTGTCCTGGCTTCCGTCTGCCTTGATACATGCGGGCGCCTGCTTGCCACTCGCTTGGCAGCGGCTCGTGCACCACGTCTGACACGTCATCTCAGCAAATGCCTGGCCCAGCTGCTCTGAGAGCACTCCCATGCCCTGCGTGTTCGCCGAATCCTTTGTAATCTGCAAGGCTGATTTGGTTGCTTGGAGTTGCTGCTGACTAGGACTGTTGGTTGCTGTTGCGCCAGGGCCGGGCACTGGCCGTCCTGGCAGGACACTTGGGTTAATTGGACGATCGCTAGCATCGAGAGTACCCGGCTGAACCAAGGGCTCTGGAAGCTGCCCCGGCGCCGGGCTGGGATAGCCGCCATAAGTCCCTGGCACTGATTGAAGCTCCAAAGACTCCAGGTCTGGCGTCCACGGTTGGGGTGGAGAGGCTGGAGGCAGCTCTGCATTGCCTGACAGATCAGACGCAGGGGCGCAATATGCTCCCTTAATGCTTGTGCTGCAAGCCAGCAGCACGAGGAGCAGCGCACTGGCCAGCATCTGGCGTGGCAGCAGCGCACTGCTGGCAGCAGTGCCACTGGCACCTGCCCTGCAAGATGACGGCATGGCCTGCAGTGCAGCGTCACAAAGAGACATAGGATAAATTAAGGTGCATAGAAAGACTAGAATAATCCCAAGGCGAAGCTGCTCACTACAAGTACAGAGTAGACTTGCAGGATTTTGCTAGTCAGTGCCACTGGGGGTGCTGCCAATGACATGAAGCAGACACATGTGTTGCTTAAGCACCTCTGCAGTGCTCAAGGCAAGCCCGTAAATCTGTAATACTGCTTTCAAAATGTGTCTGAGTGTATGTCGGACCCTGTCCGTAGCTGACAGTGCCCTGCATCTGCCGTGCTTTGAGCAGAACTAAACCAGAGCTGCTCGAGCTTCGCACAGTGCACTCTACGCAGGCAGCAACAAACGCTTTTCCAGTAATTCATAGCAACAAATGTAACACTTACTTGCTGTATTGGTTCAAGTGCCGGGGACTGCAGCTCAAAAGCGTCCACGGGCCTGCCGCTTGAAGTGTAGCCGTATACAGTAGTGGTAGCGGACACGAACTGTGATTACAAAATGCAAAGACAGCGTACATAGCAATATACTGAACATAAAAGCTCGACAGCAGTGGTATATATAGCTAGGCTTGAAGCATCGTCTGCAGCTTTCCAGGGGACTGGCTCCGAGGAAGGTCGTGGTGAGCACCTACTACGACCTTCCGCGAAGGTCAGCCTGCTGGTCTGCGGTGAATCCCTGTTTTGCATCGAGCTACCCGCAATTCAAACATGCTGCAATATCCAGAACGTTTCCTTACAAAGCAGAATGTGCTGCTGTCGCTGCAGCAGCTGCTGCAGCGGCGCTGATCTTCGGCGCAAGCAAGCAGCCTGGCAGTTCAACTTGCAGCAGTGTTGCTCAGGATGATGCACTGGACCTTAATCAGCAACAGCAGCCACAGGAGTGCAACAAACACCTACTGCTTCTTAGTATAGTGCAGCGGCTGCTGCTTATGAGTCACTGCTGCACTACGGGATGAGATCACCTTCACCGCATGCATCAACTCACTGTCCAACAACAGAGCCCCAGGGCCCGATGGAGTGTCCAACGAGATTCTTAAAGCTCTACCCACCTCGGGCAAACTAGCCTTACATAACATGTTTAAGCTGATGTGGCGGGCACAAAGGACGCCGGCCAAATGGAAACACAGCAATACCATCCTTCTATATACAAACAAAGGCACAAGGGCCTGTTGACTCCCCTAACTCCCTGTCACACCCCTTGGGGCGGAGGGGTGAATGGTGGAAGTTAGTGATTCTGCTTGCACAGCTGTGTTGTACGTAGTCTGAAAGGGCCAAAGCAACATAGTGAAATTTTAGCTTTTTTAACTTCTGGTACCTCCCAACTTCCACGATTTTAGGCTGTCCCACTGACTTTTACCTCCTAACTTCCCTTTGAAAGCCTGTTCTCTGGGGTTCAAGGGAAGTTAGGGAATCAGCTAGCTCCCCTAAATCCCTGGCTGTCACTCATGTCTCCTTGCACGTGCCTTGCCACTAAATCCCACAAGCTCCCAACTTCCCCTGTTTTAGCCTCGCCCACTGAATTTTAACTCCCAACTTCCACTGTTTTTCCACCCCTTTTTGAAAAATTGAGATTTTAGTGGATGTTAGTATACACACAGCCTTGAGGCGCTTCTTACAGTATTTCTGCCGTTTTACATTCACTAACTTCCATCATTTATCCCTCTGCCCCAAGGGGTGTGACAGGGAGTTAGGAGAGTCAACGGGCCCTTAAAGGCACTATAACCAACCTAAAGTACTACCGGCAAACAGGCCTAGAAGATACGGTTTACAAACTGTGGACGCGCATGGTAACAATTGCCCTATCGGACTTTGGGGAACGCAATGGCGTCTACAGCAGCACGCAAGCTGGCTTCCGGGCCAAGCGTACTACCGCGCAGCAGATAGAAACAATGGTCATGGCCATGGAAGACGCGCGCCAACACAATCAAAACATGTATCTGTTACAGATAGACTTTAGTGAAGCATTTGACACAATTAACCATGAAAAGCTGACCAAGATTATGACTGATCTTGGCTACCCTGATGAGGCGGTGAATATTGTTCATGACCTGTATGATGGCGCAACAACATCCGTCCAGACCCCTTTTGGGCCTACGGCCCCGATAAACATTCACCGCGGCACAATACAGGGCGATAGTTTATCGCCCTACTTATTCATCATTTATATGGAACCGCTTCTCCGGTGGCTGCGAGTAGGCGGCCGTGGCTACAAATACAAGTCATTCACCGATTATAAAACACAAGTACAGTATCAAGCCACAGACTGCACATACGCGGATGACCTCAATATACTGACGAGCAGCATAAAAGACATGGCTGTTCAAACGGACAAGGTGACGGCATACTCCGACTCGGCAAACCTACGCGTTAACATGGATAAGTCCACAGCAACAGCGGCGCTGCACCAACAACAGCCACAAGACCCCTACCACCTTGCCACCATTCAACGCCAGATATCGTTCCACTTAAACATTCAGGGGCATCCAGTTGCCACCCATCCGCCCAAAGAGGCCTTCAAATACCTGGGAATTTACATGACAATGGACATGAACTGGAAACCACAATTCACCAACACACTGTGTTACTGTGACAGTATAGACACTTAAGCGGAAAATCAACAGTCTGACAACATCTTGGCTAAGTAGAAGCCAAAAACTGCGCATTCTCAAAACATGCTTGCGACCCATGGTGGCCTACACGTTTACTGCTGTACCGTACACTACGTCACATGTTAGCAAGTTGGACTCCATGTTCACGCAAGCAACCAAGAAAATATACCGATCAGGAAAGGGTGTCTCCCGCGCCATGGCACACGACGATGTGACACAAGGAGGGCTCGGATGCCCCTCCTTGATGGTGGAATACGGCACAATTCAAGTACAACGTCTGTTGCGGTCCCTTAGGGACGAAGCTTCCCATGGAGTCATCACCAGGGCAATACTAGCCCAACTGCTGGCCACGCGTGGCGGTGCGTACGCACCCCGCATCCAAAACTCCGCCGCTTGAGCAACTGACCATTGTATGTAATAGCATACGCCTCAAACAAACTTGAAACTATGCGTCAACTAGGGCTAGAACTCCACAAAAACTGCGAGATCACCAAATGCCGCACAACACCGCAAG
Organism: Scenedesmus sp. ARA3; assembly: GCA_004335835.1. Taxonomy (NCBI): domain Eukaryota; kingdom Viridiplantae; phylum Chlorophyta; class Chlorophyceae; order Sphaeropleales; family Scenedesmaceae; genus Scenedesmus; species Scenedesmus sp. ARA3. The sequence goes on from RWJK01000833.1 coordinate 11,614, forward strand.
AGCTACCCGTCCGGCTGACAACCTCCCTTCTAGGGCGAGGCATAGCCGATGCCGCCGCGAAAGCATGTCCTAAACTTCTCAAAGACGTAATGACACTGACAGGACTTCATGTCTCTAGTACCCGCGGGTACGGCCGTCAAATCTACAACACACAAACGGGATACATCATACCGGCAAGCAGTTTGAATGCGCTAGGCAAAGCAGCCCACACGGATGTCCGGCCAAAACACAAACTGGCTCTGAACAGACTGACCAAGTTCATGCACACATACACAAACCCGACGGTGGAGACCGCCATGCACAGAAACCTCATGCCTTATGACAACATAAACGTCACATACAGAGATAGGCCGCCAGCCATGAGGAAGCCTAGCGCGGATATGCGCACACTGCTAGACGCACTATGCACACCAACAGCCGAGCAATCCACAATCCTGCAAACGCTGCAGGCAATGCCGCCGCCGAATAACCCGGACGCCACCGCAACACCTGACCTTACCACGGTACAGCCCATCCACGTAGATCTCACTATGCGAAAGCCGAGTAGCATGGTGGACACCTCATTGAAACATGCGGACATCAGAACTAGATTGGAGGATTCTGCCCCCCCCTTGCGACCAGGTTACACAAAAGGCGATGCAACGATACGATACGGATAACTTGAAACAAACGTGCATGGAAATGTGGCTCCGGCTTCCGACCACGCACTTCAGGCGCCATGGCACCAACGACGAGTGGAAAAACGCCAGATTGCGGATGTTGAGTGACATAGCAGGCCAACAAGAGGTGATATCAGACATCATATATGTCCAACAAGCTACGGAACGTCTAACATCAACCTATACTCGCCGTACATCAGGCAAAGACGGCGGAGATAGCCACCCCAAAGTATCCCAGCGGCAGGCTATGGTACAATGGGGTGACACCATAGTCCAACAATGGGTCATTGAACTGTCTGAACAACTGGGATACCTTGCGAAATCTAAGCAACCCGCAACTGAGGACGACGTGGACAGAATCGACCAACCGTGTGAATACTGCATAATGTCCGCACCCCACCAATCAGACACCCCAGCCAGCGAACTGTGTGTGTGCGACACATGCTGGAGGGCATATCATCGGACATGCTTAATACCTCTGGAACTTGAGAGGTGGAACTCTGTCAGCGGCACGGACGCACCGTTTGCATGCCGGCAGTGCCACACCTCGGCGTACTCAACTAGCACTCTACCTACACCCCTCCAATGGTTCCGAGTACAATGGGAGCCAAGATTAGAACCATTACAGGGTCTAGAGGACATGATAGACGACCCAGCGCTGCGAACAAAGCTTAAGAGGCTACTCAGTAAACGGCCGGCACATGTAAAGCAACACACCACCCCACCGGTGGATCCATCGTACTTAGCACTAGACTTGTCTTCAGCAGAAAAACAAGGCATCTTTAGTCCGACTGAATGCGTCTATGACGTCACGCATGGCCAGCAGGTACGCACTCTTGTACACACCCACCCAGAGCCAATCAACCCACACCTAGATATCATTGGGACAGGCTTGCATGAAGTTATGATTAGGCCTGTCTATTACCGGATCCATGGTGAAATGGGCAGCTCCACACTAGCATGCATTTACTCACCCACAGGACAAGGGACGTACACAATAACTCCGCAACGACTTCAGTATCTACACACTAGATTTATGCACACACACGCCCACCGCCAGAAAATATTTGACAAGTTAAAGGCCAAACCGTTCCCAGAGGAACTGTTCAACATGGTTACTAGAAGCCGCAAAGACGTAACGTCTGCCAGCGGATGGTCACTTCCTACAGCTGTCCACCAGGCCATAAGCAGGCACACAACAAGCGTTACAGAAAGATTCGCCAATCCCCTCGACTCGCATTTGGACACTGAAAAATGTTGGAGCCAACACAAGCGCGACCAACTGTTTGGATTCAAACACGATGCCTTTAAATGCCGGTGGACGGGAGCGTCGACGGCAACGCCCCCTTCCGAACCGGAAATTACACTTAAGGCCCTCGCACACGCCATCCGTTCTGCACGTGCCGCCAACCAATGTCCAACGCTCACAACGATGGTATCTCCAGCCTGGTCTGAAAACCTGAAGAGTGGGTACAATAACCTCCTGAATGCAAACACGGACGTATGTAAAATTGTCATGAAAATACCAGGACACCATTTCAAGGTGGACGCCCCACCGTCCCAACCGCTGAACCTACCGCAATCAGCCGCGTCGCCGGCGCCGTTCATGTTCATAGTGGAAGTCGGCAATGATACAGGGTTCAACGTATACTCACGCACACGGCACGCCGATGTACAACAACAATTTGCAAGGGACATGATGTTGGCCATAAACGAAAGGCTTGCCAATTGATTTGCAAATCATCAACGCCCGTTGACATGCACCAAATGCACCAGTACATACAAAAACCTCCACCGACAAACGCCCTTATGCCACTCATAGTTACAAGAACGTTTTATAAGCTGCCAGTGGATCAAGGAGCTCAAACACAAGGGCCAACTTACACTGCATATGCCGCAGACAGCTTGTACCCCCTCCCTGCAGCCTACACGTCACCGCACCCTCTTAAATACAAATGGCGCGACTTTGCATATACGGACGGCAGCGTGATCGACAAAGCAACATCTAAGACCGCCAAGCTGGGGGCTGATGCCCCGCTCGTTGGGTCTGGGGTGTACGCACACTCGGACGCCAAAGGCAACCATGCAGACACCGACCTCCACCTATGCATAAACCCCCGCGACGAGCCGTACCCCTTTGATGATACCATCAACAGAGCCGAGTTGGTGGCCGTAAAACACGCCATCGAAAATGGTTACACACACATCGCAACTGATAGTCTCACAACGCTGTATCAAGTGCGGAAAATGAACCGATCCCCACAAGACATGAGTGAACACAGGCACCTAAAGCTGCACAAGGAGCTATAGCGCGCTACATTCAGTCCAAAAACACATGCATTCACTTGTACAAAGTCAAATCACACATAGGCATTATTGGAAACGAATTAGCAGACGAGCTGGCAACCAGCGTCGCCCGCGGCACGCAACACACGTACGATATTGTGAGAGATAACAGTTCAAGCAACAATAGGAGTCAGGAGTACTGGCCCCATCACCCGGGCAGCGACGGCGGAGAGGGGAACAATGCCACACAACCTAGACCGATCACCGATAACGACTCAGCCCTGAAAGATCACTGTCAGACGATATGGAGGCTGGGTGACGCTAACACTAAGACTATATACTACTCTGCAGCACAGGCTATCGCAGCCATAGTGGACTTGGCCGCCAGTAACAGGTTCATGACGATGGTCTCCCTCCGCCCTGGTGAAGTGTCTAACATTCTTAAGCTACGCACCGGTAACCTATACACAAACAAACTAGCATTCAGATACGGACATACTACCAACGCAAGATGTCCCCTGTGCAAGCAGTTGGACGGAGGATACCATCTAGCGAGCGGTTGCCCGACACTGCGAAACACGTACACCGACAGGCATAACGCGTCCGGCATGCTCATACTCAAGGCCCTGAGGTCCGGCAAACACGGCCAAACTGTCGTCCAGGCAGACGTAGGGAGCCAAGACAAACAAACCCGGGAAGGCATGTCCCCTCTACCACGCGAAATTCCCCAAGCAATAATGCCGGGCACCATCAACCCTGAGGACTTAGCACAATACAACCACCCCGACTCTAGACCTGACATTACACTGTACTCGACATCCACAACAGACGGCACCACACGCCACAACTACACGCTAGTAGAAGTGAAATACTGTGTAGACACCAAGCCCGAAGACCAGCGAGCAAAGGCTCAAGCACAACACGCCCAACTCCTTGACGCGCTGAATGATTCCCCCAACACTACT
>RWJK01000835.1:0-28052 GCA_004335835.1 Scenedesmus sp. ARA3
GGGATGGCGGCGGCGCCGGCGGCGGCTGCTGCTGCGCAAAGTAGCAGGGGATGATGCACAACAGCACGCCAACAAGGATACACAGGAGCGTTAGCAAGCAAACAAGCATCGAATGAGCGGATGGATGCGAGTTGCCGGCAGAAATAGCGCCACAACGCAACTGGCCTGCAGCATGCGCAAGACAAAGACACTGCAGCAGGTCGCGATGCACGCACCACCCATGACGCTCCAGCGGATGTGTTCAGCTCACGACATGAGATTTTGATCACAGCCGTCTGAACCCCAGTCCATCACGCTCACCTCGCGCGACACGCCCCAGCCTCCATCTGAGTCGCTGCCATCATCACTTCCCTCCAGTCCCCCAGCAGCAGCAGCAAACCCGCCAGACCTGGCCGCGGCCTGCTGCTGCTGCTTGGCTGTTGCTGCCCGCAGCGCAGCTTCTGCTGCTGCCACGCTTGCCAGCAGCACCGGGTCTGCAGGGGCTTGGCCGTCATTGTTGCCTGAGACATCGCCTAGGGCGAATGGCTTGATGTTGTCGTAGGGCAGCCATGCATACTCAGCCTCCTCCTCACCCTTGTCATCGCCTGCGTGGTTCATGTGTGTTTCATGCAGAGCATGTGTGTCATTTGATGCACAGCACGCAACACAGCAAGCACATGGGCGAGTGCGAGGCACGCTCATCTGGACATGCACACCACCCCGCTGCAAGCACACGCGATGTGACGGCGCCATGCTTGCAGGGCAATTGCTCTGCTGCTGCATACAGCTGGGGGCGTGCATTGTCGACACATCAGCCATGATACTTTACAGTGATGGATGAGCACACACTAGAAACATGTTCAATCAAACACCGTGAAGCATCACCCCCTCACCCAGGCCCAGCGCGCGCATGCTGGACGCCACGCAGCATGCCAGCTTACATACTGATTCGAAAAGGGACAACTAATAACAACTGAACCGCTCACCTAGGCCCAGCGCGCGCATGCTGGACGCTACCAGCCAGATACTATACACAGTGGCAGAACAGCCAGGTTGAATCATGCCATACACAGTGAACTTTAAGTACTTGACTGCTCACCTAGGCCCAGCGCACGCATGCTGGCCGCCACCAGCCATCACATTAAACACAGTGGCAAATCAGCCAGGTTCAATCATGCCATACACAGTGAACTTCAAGTACTTAAACAACTCACATAGGCCCAGCGCACGCATGCTGGCCGCCACCAGCCATCACATTAAACACAGTGGCAGAACAGCCAGGTTGAATCATGCCATACACAGTGAACTTTCAGTACGTAACCGCTCACCCAGGCCCAGCACGCGCATGCTGGCCGCCACGCAGCATGCTAACATACATACTTGTGACATTACTGATTCAAAGGCGACAACTTGTAACAACTAGTGTTGAGCCACTCACCCAGGCCCAGCGCGCGCATGCTGGCCGCCACCAGCCCTGCGGGCGTGTCCACGCGCTCCTCAACCTCCCCCGGGATGCCCTTGGCCGTGAAAAACACCACGGGGATGGCAGCAAGCACCGCAGCCTGCAATTGCATGACAAGTGATTGGTTACACATAGATCAGCGGCCAAAAGCCAATCCACTTGTGATGAACACTACGGGGATGGCGGCAAGCACCGCAGCCTGCAGCACATGACACAGCACAGGACAGAGCACGTGACACAGCAGCATTTGCACAGGACAGAGCACGTGACACAGCAGCATTTGCACAGGTTGGCCTTCGGCACAGTGTGTGAAGAAGACTACGGGGATGGCGGCAAGCACCGCAGCCTGCAGCACGTGACACAACAGCATTTGCAGAGGTTGGCAGCGTGCACAGTGTGTGGAGAACACCACGCGGATGGCGGCAAGCACCGCAGCCTGCGATTGCATTACGAGCGATTGGGACATTGGTCATACATAGGTCAGCAGTTTGCGCGCACCTTTTAAGGCGCATCTCAACACACGGGGGAGCACAGATGCCGCACAAGTGCAGCAGCAGCAGCAGACACCTCCCTCTGCACTGTCAGCTGTACTCGCAGCCCACACGCAAGCACCCCAGCTGCAACAGCAAGCCTTGACAGCAAAACTTCATCAAATCATCGCAAAAAGATCGTACGCACTTGTCCCCCAGGGGGCGGCCCCACTTCTTTCGGCACAGCACGCCGCCGCACAATGCAAGCGGGCCACCAATCATGCCCCTCCACCTTGGCCCACACCACCTTGCCAGGCCGCAGCGCAGAGCGCGGGTACTGCACTGCTGGCACCTGCTGCTGCTGCTGAGGCGGCGGCCAGAGCTGCTGGTGGGCAGCCGCTGCTGCTGCTGCTGCCTGCTGCTGGTGCAGCAGCTCGAGCTCGTGTGGGCTGGGCAGCTGGTGGTGCTGCTGCTGGTGCAGCATGTGCGCCAGCGTGATCTGAGTGCGGCAGCAGGCAGCAGTAGCACCAAAATGAGCAAATGAGGCAAATCAGAGTTACATTCCAACACAGGGCAGGCCACAACAGGCGTAACACATAAGCAGTTCAAGCATGTCATGTAACACATTCAGCTGGCACATGCGACTCACCCCTTCATGCAGCCCTGCGCTTGGTGCTGCTGCTGCTCTGTGGCCATACTCCTGATGGTCCAGGTCCATACCCATGCCTAGCAGGGCCTCCGCTGCTTCACCCAGATCGCCAGCCCCAGCCGCTGACGCTGCAGCAGCAGCAGCAGCAGCCGCTGCTGCTGCTGCCCTGCTGCGCACCTCTGCAGGTGTCGGCGCCGCCGCTGCAACTGCCGCAGCAGCCTCAGCAGCAATGGACGCAGCAGCGGCGGCAGCAGCAGCAGCAGCTGCCGCTGCAGCATCGCTGCTGCCGTCAGGATCAGCGCCGGCGTCTGCCGCAGCATCGCCGCGGGGTGTGCTTGCGCCGCCTCTGCTGCCGCGGCCGCCGCCCCTGCGGTTGGCCCACCTGCCGCCACCCCTGCCCCTGCCGCGCCCTGCACGGCCAGCAGCTGCTGCAGCCCCCTCAAGGCCTGCTGCTGCTGCACCTGCAGGGAACGCTGACTCATCGCCAGGTGGGCTGCTTCCTCTGAGAGACCCCCGCTTGACAGGCACACCTGGCGGGCTGCCGCCAGCAGCAGCAGCAGTAGCAGCGCCGCCGCTGAGGCCTGCTGCGACAGCTGCTGCTGCCCAGCGGCCCCGTCCCCTGCCCCTACCGCCTCTGCCGCGGCCTCTGCTGCTGTACCCAGTCTGGCTCTGCTGCAGCAGCAGCAGCAGCAGCAGCAGCAGCAGCAGCAGCAGCAAGAGGGAGATGCAGCAGTGTTCGGGCTGTTTGTCTGCCACAGGCAGCTGAAACACGCAAGTGCAAGCTGATAAGCAATACTGACGCGTCCGACAAGCAACACATATGTTGACAACAAAGCACAGCTGCTAGCAGCAACAAAGCTTAACCAACAAGGTTGTGGCATAATAATCTTCCTAAAAGGTTTGCCGAGGCCCTTGATCGCACCTCCTCCTCTGCGTCTGCATCGTAGTCAGCATCACCCATAGCAGCACCATCCTCAGCTTCGTCGATAGTCTCCGCATCAGAGCTGCAAGCACAGCAGCAGCAGCAGCAGCAGCAGCAGCAGCAGCAGCAGGAACAGGAGAATGAAAAGGGAGGTAACAGCGGAGTGCCACATGATGGCGCAGCAGCACACGCATTGCATAAGCATGTGCTCTGTGCTAGCTGTGCCAGTGCGCAGCAGTGCACGTACACGCTGACAACAAGAGCTGTAGCATGCGTGCTGGTTGTTGGAGGCTGCGGTGACCTGGCAAAGCAAGCTGAAAGGCAGCAGCCAAGGCACAGCTGCATCCAGTGCAGCGTCATACACCATGTGCAAGGATACGCAAGACCGATGTTTCTGTCCCCTAGCCCATCCAATGCATCCTTGGAGTACTTATACTACTTCTACCATCTGCTGCTGCAGTCTGCTCAGCCACTCACCCATTCTCATCAGCAGGCCTGCCATTCCCTGCAGCCTCCAGCACAGCAGGCGCCCCTGCTGCTGCTGCTGCCGCAGCGCCAGCCGCCACCTCCGCCAGTGCTGCTGCTGCTGCCTCTGCTGCCTCATCATCCTGCAGCGCCAGGATTGCATCAATCACCTCGTTGCTGAGCTCCTGAGGGATGCTGCAGCTGGCATGTGCCGGGTCCCACACGTTCTGCTTGCACTGCCAGTCATCAGGCAGCTGCTCATCACCCAGCGTGTACGGCACCTGCACACACATGGTTGCAGCAGCAGCAGCAGCAGCAGCAGCAGCAGCGACAGCAGTGAGAAGATGGTACCAGTTGAACCCTTAGACCACTGCTGGGTCCGGTGTGACTGGCATGCACTGAGAGTTGCAGGTGCTGCTGTTTACTTGCATCGCATTCACTGGCATTTCACATCCGGCAATGGCAGCCGCGCTGCTGGCAGGTATGATGCCTAAGGTCAGCTACAGCCGTCCCTGGCAGGCAGCTGCAAGAGCACAGCAGACCTGTGCACAACAGACCACCACAGACTATGTTGCGCCTCCCCGCACCTGCCGCCACTTGTTGCAGTCTGCGCACTGCACCCATTTCTGCAGTGGCACTTTGCGCCGCGTGCCAGCTGCAGCCTCATCAGCTGCTACTGCTGCAGCTGCTGCAGGTTGCTGGGCATCAGCTGCTGCTGGTGCTGCAGGCTGCTGCACACCAGCTGCAGCGTCTGCTGTCCCTGCTGCTGCTGCTGCTGGCAGCGGTTGCGCCGCTGATGGTGCCAGGCCCTCAAGGGCTGCTGCAGGCTCTGCTGCAGCTGCTGCTGCAGGAGCTTGTTGCAGCTGCTGCAGGCTAGGCTTCACATCATCTCCAACAGCTGCAGCAGCTGCTGCAGGCTGCTCCTGCTGTTGCTGCTGCTGCTCCTCCATTTCCTCCTCAGCAGGCCCCGCAGGTGCTGCTGCTGCTGCTGCTGCTGCTGCCGGTGGCGGCGGTGCTGCAGGTGCCCTGCCATCACTACCAGCAGCAGCGCCATCGCTGTCTGGAGTTGCTGCTTTGACTGTGCCAGCGGCTGCTGCAGCTGCGTCCTGCGGCTCTGGCTTATCAGGTGCTGTTTTGATGTCATCGCTGACTGCAGCTGCCAGTGGCAGCTGGGGCTCCTGCTTCACCAGCTGCTCCTCCCTGCAAAGGACAGCAGAGCGCACAGCAGCACAAGGCAGGGCTGACACCAGAAACACCCAACCGCACACCACACGCAGCCTTGCAACCATACCTCACAACAGATCAGGTACAAGGTTGTTCTAAACTGCAGGAGCACCACCTCCAGCCAACACCAGCAGTGGAGAACAGGCGAGACAGCATCGTGACAGAAGCCGGGCAATCCATGTGTGTGTTCTGCTCCGCGACTGCTGCTGCACTGCCATATTTGACACCACCGAAATAGCTGAGACAATACGGGCTGCAGGAGTGCTCGTAGCAGGCTTACCTGTCTCCAAAGGCCGTTGCAGCTGCTGCACCAGCGGCCTCTGCATCCATGGGCTCAGGAGCTGCTGCTGCAGGACCAGCTTGCTCTGCAGGAGCGCCAGCATCTGCCATGTCGACGTCCTGCACAGTTGACCAGCAATTACAGGTGTCATTGAACCGATTGCTAAGCTTGCTGGGACGCGCTGGACGGGTGACTACTTTTCATATGTGGCGCCAGGTGCAGCGTGCCTGGCAGGGGTGACATGGATGGGTCGATGTCCCAAGCGCAGCAGCTGCGACCACAGTAGATGCGATCGCCTGGTTCAAATCTCACCTCTTGTATCGACGCCATTGTATTAGGAGGCTAGCCTACTGCGGTGCATTCAATGCACTCGCCAGCCTGCAAGCATACACATTCCCTTGCTGTGAGTGTGACTTTGACCGTGTTCATTGGTTGACAACAGTCGATGCTAGCTGCAGCAGCCATGCCTGGCGTGAACTCGCTGCTGGCTTGTTGTTACTGCAGCAGCTGTGCGCAAGTTCTGCATGTCAGACCGATGTAATCAGCTGATCCATGTTCAAGAAAGCTATTCTGCAAAGCTGCTAAGCCCACCTTCAAGAGAAATGCCAGGAGGCTGATGCACAAGCTCCGCTATCGCCTCGTTGCTTGACACATGTTTAGAAAGCTTTTAAACTGTTCAAAACTAAACCATTAGAAAACACGCCGTGTATGGTGCTTCTGGTTCTCCAGATCGAAAACGAAAGATGATTGCGTGCTTGCAAGCCTAGCTTCCTCCGGCAGCACATGCTACTTTCAATAAGCGCTTGACTTGCGCTGAATGCAATGCAAGGCATGCAGCTGCAACACTTCAGGTTTCTAACAAGTTACTGACATCGTTTCAAGTGTGTTTGTCGCCGTGGGTCTTTCTCAGTTGTTTAAGACGCCAGAAGCCACAACCTATGCGCACACTTCGTTTTGCGCCCAGCGTTGACAACTCCAAGGACAGCCGTCGCCCACACGGTTCACCACATGTAGGGGCAAGGTCCGGGCAAATTTACAGCTGCACAAAAACTCTATGCGATCAATTATTATCTTTCATATTCTGAAACACCTGGAAAATGTTGGGCTGACAACTTCATGTCACCAAGCACGGGTGAGGTGGGCTCTGCCATGCTAGCCTCAGGCCGACGTGCTTCACAGCTCGCAGGTAAGGGATAGCAGCATGCATACGCCAAGTGCATTTATGGTGTTGCACCTGCTCCCTAGAGACGCCCAAGAGCCTGGTTCACTGGCCAGCACTCTGCACTATAGAGTTTCAACGGCAGGGCGCAGTGAGTTTTGCGTCTGTTACAGCAAAGGTACCTGCCTGTTTGGACCGCCGCAGCTGCTGGCTAGCACGTACAGAACGGAAGTTGCAATAAACTACACCTTGAGCATACGAGCAGTCACTGCTCTAGCCACTGAATGGCTAGAACTGGCCCAGACTTCCACATGCAGGCAGCACTATCGGCATCAACTGCCACTGTGTGCTGCAGCCTTCCAAAGGCACCAGCTGCTGACATCATCATCATGTTACTCACCAGCTGCTGACATCATCATCATGTTACTCACCAGCTGCTGACAATCATTGTTACCCCGCCTTATGGCCGCCTGCAGCTCATTCTGCAACCTGGACGTAACATAAGTAACTTATTCCAAGCACCACCCGTGTCGTTGCAAATGAGCTCCTCAAAGGACACATTGCCCTGATGGCACCCGATGGCGGGCAGCGCCAGCTGGCACCTGCGCATGTTCATGCCACCTGGAACCCACGCGTTGTGGCGTTGAGCACGCTTCAAAGCAGCAGCACCACATCAATTTGAATCTCGTTTTCAGTTTTGAGCCGGGCGCCCGGCTGAAAAGCCGGCTTTTCACGCATCTCTGTGTGTTTTGCGTCTGAGACTGCCGTTCAAGCGCCCTGCATGGTGCATGCTAAACAGCACGTCCAGATGATGCTCATGTTGTCAGAGGAAGTTGCAGCAGGGCTCGGCAGTGCGCACTGCAGGGCATGCCCTTGGGCTAGGTCACACACATATATAGTTATCATCATGGTCCCTGTCGCTATCGCAGTATTGCAATCCGCCCCGCCCCCCCTCTCCCTATAATCTGGAAAAGGGACAATCATGTCACCCCATCAAGCCATCACACACACATGCAGTGTACACAAATCGCTCAAATCTTCGCTGATCACCTCGAGAGGTTCAGATCTGAAGCACAGCAAATTTTGCCCACGCCGCCATCTTGCTCCGCATTGCATGCAACGGCCGGGAACCAATGCACACGGTTCAACCCCCCATACGCAATTGAAGCGAGTCTTTTCACAGCTGTGCCGTGACTGTCCGCCACCATCGTCAGTCAGCAATGCATCGCCACATCCCTCTATTAGAGTAGTAGTAGGACCAGCAGCCTAGCATGCGGCAGCTGTACTATGCAGCAAGCCTGCCAAGCATGGCAGCAGCAGCAGCAGCCGCTGCAGCTGGGCCGTTGCATGCACAGGCAGGGCAGCGACTGTGCCTCACCGCAACTTTGCATGCGCCTGCTACAAAAAACGGTGTGCCTGTGATCCGACATCTCAAAAGCTAGCCTACCCTTTCACAATCAACAAGACAAAGCTTGTGCCGCACAGGTGGCCTGGCAGCAGCACCAGACAACCATGGTGTGCCAGCCGCATCAGACAGGAAACCAGAGGAATCACAGGAGTATCATAAGGACTGTGAAGAAACCAAAGCTGTGACTGTAAGCTCAGGCAGGGTTCCATGTGACGGCGTCAGAAGCAGCGAAAAAAGTAGTAAAGCGTGTGAAAAGCTGAATTCAGGACACAAAAGGCACTTGGTGATGCAAACACGCCAAAGCGCGTGTCTGGTGCCCAGCACGTTCTGGCAATGCACCAAAAAACCTGCTGCCACGGGTGATGACGTCTAAACCCCATCGAGCAACCACAGGCCTCTGACCCCTGGCAATGTCCACGGGGTCCCCTGAGCTGCCTACCAAGTTCATGCTGGTGCTACCCCCACACAACGTAGCACTGTTGCAACGCTCTGCAAGCATGCGGGGGCACCGTGATGTGGCTGTAACATAGCAGCCAGTAGTCAATGCTCCTGTATCCCAATTGACGCGCCGTTGTCTACTAGTAGTGGTACAGTACAGAAGCCAGGGCCACAACAACAGTAGGCCTCAACCACGCAAACCCGTGCGTGGGTGTTGCTGTATGGATGGTGGTATGCTGCCCAAGGCTGTAGTGCTTTGAAACAACAAGGAACCTCAACAGCCACTGCAGACGGCAGCCAGTCCTGTGTAGGTGCAGGGCTGTATGCGCTGCAGCATTGCAAGTGATCCCGCTGCTGCATTCAAATGGAAAGGAAACCCTTGGACACCATGGGCGAGAACATCTGAGTCAACAAGCTGTTGATCAGTAGAAACAAGCAAGCCAGGGCATGCTCAGGTGTGAATGGCCAACGGCCGCGCATTCAAATGCTGGTCTGGCGTACACAACAAAGCACACCATACGATGTGTATGCATAAGCAAGGTCTAAGATAACAAGGGGATGTTTGCTAAGCAAAGGAAGGAATGGCAGGAAATGCAGCGTAAAACAGCCTGTGCAGCGCCACAGTGCTGTTGTAGTACTCGACTTTCAGACAATAAAGGCGCTAAGCGAAACAAGAAAAAGCAATCTTCAGGCACACAATTGCAAACCTGGCATGCGCAAATCAGCCACAGCTGTGCTGGTCTCCAGCCGGCAGCTTCGCTTGCCAGCAATCCACAATTGAGAGCGCCGTGCACCGTTTGTGCACAGCTGAAATCTTGCAGGCACTGGCAATGAGACTGCACATCAGTGTATAGTAATCCTTCCTCATCCTGTACATGGCAGCAGCAAGTGCGGGATGCACGTGCGGCGGTCTCTAAAAGCATGTGTGATGCAAGGGAATGACCCTGTGAACCATGCAGGTTCTGCTGGTATGTGTGTACCTCTCACAGTAGCTGCAACGCCTCAAAAGAGCCACAAACACTGATGCGCTGCCATCACGTGCCAACCTATGCAGTAGACACAGAGCTGGTACGTGCTGAAAAAGAAATGAAAAAAGGGATGAGCAGTGCAGCAGGCAGCAGTCTGCTCCTGCTCCTGCTCAAGCATGCGGCAACCATTTTTGACAAGGCCGCACACACACCCCAAAAGCCTCAGGCAAATTGCCAGGCCTTGTCAACCAACCAAGAAAGGATCAGGCGCTGCTAAATGCACCTGTAATTGCATGCAAATGCCATGCGCACGCAAAGGAATGTGGGCGCCCAGGCACGCATGCCACTTCTGCTGCTCTGCTCACACATGTTGCTCCTGTCAATTGCCGCTGCTGACCGATGCAGAAGCTTCAACAGCAGGGCTGCTGAGGTGCCTAGAAGCCACTACGGAAAGCGCTTTGTAACCTGTGTGGTAGCCGTGGGGTAGCCAGCCTTGGACACACTGAGGATTGTTGCAATGCAGGCCTGGGTACTTCCGCCAGTAAACTTGATGCTTGTGGAGGAGGCCGTGCCAAGTGTGCCTGTGGTGGCACTTGCGGTATATGGGAACCCTGCCATGGCCACGGCAGTGCTCCACCTGATGTTGACCGTGGCAGAGCTTGCATTGATTGTCAGTCCCTCCGGGGTGAGAGCTGTGACCTTGATGTTTGCCGTACACTTCCAGCCGTTGCCGCTGCTTGAACGGGTGACGCTTGTGATGCTGGCCGAGAGGCTGCCTGTTGGCGGCGGAGACGGCCTGCAGGGTTGTATAAATAACAAAATAACACACAATATGACAGAGTTAGGGTTGGTTTGACAGCACGCCAACAGTGTGCACACAAGGCTTAGGCTGCCTTAGGTGTTGGCGACTTGGCAGCAGCTGTGAGTTGCTGCTGCGGCTGCTTTAAGTGTGACTGGCGGCTGACTGATCACCCACTAGGATAAGCCTCTGTGCAGCTCTGTGCTGCCGACTGGTGCCATACACTGCTCAGCAGCTGCTGCTCTAGCTTAGGCAGAAGATCATGCAGCTGGGGGGCGGCAACTCACGATGGTGACGGGCTGGGTGAAGGAGATGGTGCAGGGGAGGGCGAGGGAGACGGTGATGGGGAGGGTGATGGGCTGGGAGAAGGTGATGGAGAAGGCTCTGGGGAGGGAGAGGGACTGCACACACGGAAGAAAGCGGTGCAGCATGATGAGTGCTGCTCGATCAAAGATGTTTGATGCGTTGCAAGTGCAGCGTGCAGCTCACAAGACATGAACGGTGCACATCAACAGGTCATAAGCAGGCGAAGGATGCAGTGTTTGATCTGGGTCGCAACACCCCAACCATTATGAAGCACAGCAGCAGCAGCTGCTAGCATCACTGCAACAGATCTGAAGGATAAGCATCTACTTACGATGGGCTGGGGCTGGGGCTTGGGCTGGGAGAGGATGATGGGCTTGGGCTTGGTGATGGGCTTGGTGATGGGCTTGGGCTTGGGCTGGGTGATGGGCTTGGGCTTGGGCTGGGTGACGGGCTTGGGCTGGGTGATGGGCTGGGGCTGGGTGATGGGCTGGGGCTAGGTGATGGGCTTGGGCTGGGTGACGGGCTTGGGCTGGGTGATGGGCTAGCCACTCCAACCGCTGGGTATGTCACTGACAGCACAAACTGCCCCATAGAGGCGTAATTAGAGTAGCCAGTTGTCACAGGGTCCAGCGCACCAGCGCCAGTCACACCAATGAAGTAGGTCCCAGCCGCGGGCAGTGGCACGGCTGTAGCTGCAACACCCAGGCCGTTGGCGTAGGTGACGCCTGCTGGGTTGAGGGTTGCAATGGGGCTGCCAGCCGTGTTGAACACAGTGATGGCTAGGTCAAGGTTGGAGCGGGCATTGGTTGAAGTACCCACCAAGACCTACAGCAAACCATCGCCATTGCAAATAGATGAGCCAGCAGAAGCAACCACCAGCAGCAACAGGTCTGGATGCAGTTAACACACAGCTTCCAGTACCTCTTAAATATCAAACGTCAGTAACTTGCAGCAGTTCAGCACACGCGGCCACTGCACCACATGCTTCAGTGACTCAAGTGATCTGTGAGGCTGGTCTATGCATCTCAAGGCACTCCTTCTGAAACACCAGCTGCCACACCACACTTGTGCTCGTACCTGCCCAGTGACGGTTGCAGTGCCCGCAGCAGCAGCGGTGAAGCTGAAGAAATCAGACACGCCAGCCTTTGCCACAATGCCAGTGGCAGTGGCGCTGGCAGTGGCGCCGGTGACAGTTGGCACCAGCACGGTTGCTGTGCTGATGCTGTTGCCGTTGAGAGCAGGAACAGCACCCAGCTTGCTTGTGATGATAGCAACGTCATCCTCCAACTGCATGACACAGCCAGCCACAACATTTCCAGAGGTCAGCGAAGACAGCAGCAAGTGACTTTTCCTGCAGATCTTGCAGAAGACGGCAGCCTGAATTATTATTAATTTGTTCAATTTAAGTTGACAGCAGAGGAGCCTGGTGGGTTGAGACAGCACAGCAAGTGAAACTGATGCCACATTTGTCAACTGACAGTTGCGCAATGCCATTGCCAAGCAAAGGCTTTGCTTTGTGAGCGTCTCTGTGCACTCACGTTGTTGGCGCCGCTGTACTCGCCCTTGCTCCACTGCGACAGCGGCTTGTAGTAGCCGACACCCATGATCTGCAGCAGCAGCAGCAGCAGCAGCAGCAGCAGCAGCAGCAGCAATGTTCAGGCATGCTTCCCTGACAGTGCCAGCAACATGCTGCATCCATTTATGTTTAGATAAAGTGCCACCACTGTCTCCAGTCTCTTGCTGCGCCTCTGCCCAACCTGCTGAGCCGCCTGTGGCACTATCAGCACTGCTCGCAGCCGCAGCACAGCAGCTGCTTGTCCTTGTTAGTCCTTGATGCGTCAAACAAGTGCGACAGCTGCTGCAAATGCCAGCTGGCATGGCTCTGGCTGGACTCACCGGTGCCCAGTCGCCCTGGCCTTCGTAGTAGCCCACAGTGGCAGTGCCGTCATGGTTC
Organism: Scenedesmus sp. ARA3; assembly: GCA_004335835.1. Classification (NCBI taxonomy): domain Eukaryota; kingdom Viridiplantae; phylum Chlorophyta; class Chlorophyceae; order Sphaeropleales; family Scenedesmaceae; genus Scenedesmus; species Scenedesmus sp. ARA3. The sequence continues at coordinate 12,484 of RWJK01000835.1, forward strand.
AGGCCCATGTTGTGGCCCACCTCGTGGGACACAGCCTCCCATACATACTTGGCGTTGCCTGAAAGCAGCAGCATCAACATCAGCAGCAGCAGCAGCAGCAGCAGCAGAGCATAACGGGGGTGGGCAACTCATCCCAGCAGGCGCACCAAGCATATACAAACAACCACAGCTAGATTGCGGAGATGCGGTGTGCGACAGGCAAGAGAGCTGTGATGAGGAGGTTGCACGAGACCCATAACGACCCGGCACTCTGTGCATCACCACTCACCGTTGCCGAGGTTCTTGGGGAATACAAAGGCCGGCTGGTACTGTGCGTTGTAGGTTTGGCCAAACACGCCGACATACGCCACACCGCCAGACGAGCTAAAACCAGGCTCCGCGCCGTTGCCGCCGATGCACACGTGTGAGGTGAACTGCATTGACGCCCCGGCTGGCGGCGGAATGGTTGTAATATCCACATCAAAGGGCGCATAGTCCTCGGCGACCGCACGCCAGATTGCCACAATGTTTGACATCTCGCCATTTGAAAAGCTGGCAGTGTTGCCATCCTGGTCATATCTGTTGTTGGTGGGAGGTGGCGGGAGCGCAGAGCAGGGAGAGGTTTGCATATCTAGTCAGCAGCGTTGTATGGCGACGTCTATGTCTTTATGCGTTGTGTGCTGGGTGTCTGCTCAAGTCTGTGCCAGGAGAGCGGCATTGCCTGCAAGCTAAATCATGCAAGCAATCACACAGTGCGTGACAAACATAAAAACACCGACACACACAGGTGTGAGCATGCGCAGTTTCAGGTGGCAGCTGCAGGTCACTCACGCTGGGACGGTGAAGGTAGTGCCGGTTGTGGCAGTGTTCCAGCCAGTGCCAGTGACCGTGCACCCCTTGAAGTTCAGCCTGCAGGAGACGGCCAGCACAGCAGGACAACACGGCAGCACAGTGACTTTGCTGCTTGTTTGGTGTGCTGCGGATGCAGCTGTTCGAAAGGATAGCGGCAGCAAAGGCAAAACACGCTGTCAGTTGGCATGCGTAGGCTGTCAAGGAGGCCACGGCCAGCATTGCTTGATGGGCATCCACTTCCGTGCAGCAGCAGACCAGCTCTACCACGCTGCACATGGATGCATGCTTGAACTACTGAAGCTTTGTTGGCTGCTCTCACCAGATCTTCTTGGTGGATGCAGGCCTGCTGGCCAGGTTGAAGGCTTGCAGGTAGTTGGGGTCAACCTGGTTGGGGTCGACGCCACTGGCAATCTCGTTAGGGGTGCCAGCAGCAGCAAGGCCTTCGCAGGCGTAGATGAGCCCGGCGTTGGTCTCATCAAGTCCCTGCGTTGCAGCAAGGCAGCAGCAGGGCAGCAGCACTGCGCTGAGGTGGTTCGGAGGTGTCGGACTTTGGCGAAACAGCATCACGCTCGCGAGATCACAAGATGCTGTTGGAAAACACCAGTTGGAGAGCAACTAAAACACGTCCCAGCTGCCACGGCAACGTGCGGTCCAGCTGCAGCAGCTGCACGGAAGACTTGCCCGTGTTCGTAACCCGTTTGCGCTCTGTCCAGACAACGTCAGCCCAGACAACTCACCAGGTCGGGATCTGCATCCAAAATCTTGGCTAGCTGCGCCTCTCCCTTGTCCCAACGGGCATTGTCGAGTGCCTTCCTCAGCTTGGTCGAGTTCATCCTTGACAGGTAGCCTGCTGCTCCACCCTGCTCAGCAGAAAAATCAAACTTCTTGCCATCCGATCGGTTTTTGTTGGGCTTGACCTTTTGACGCAGCAGGTGTCGGTGATGTCCGTGAGCAGCAGCCTCGCCAGCCAGGAGTAACAGCAATGGCAAAAGGCGCATCAAACAGCGTGTCATGCTCATTGTAAAGGGCAGTCAGAGGCGAATGTCGGAGTTGTGCCGGCGAAGTATGTACTAGTTGCTAGCTGTGTAAAGTTTGCAAGACTCTAAATGCCTTCGATATCTCCCTTGTGGCAACGTCAGTGGATGAGCTGCTTGTTTGAGCAGCTATTTATGCGGCCTCGCGGCCCTCAAGTATGCTGTTGTCACTTTTACGTTACAAGGCATAAGCGGGATTACAATTGCGCATTGCCCCCTGTTTGACAAAAAAGAACTCTGTAAGCATCTGAAGTATTTTTCTGGTGCTGTAGTGCGATCGAGCGCTGCACACAGCAAAATGCAGCTCCGTTCACAGTGAAGTTGCCAATGAAGGGTCACTAGTTTATATTGCTCTCGCAGCGAAGATCTCAGCATATTCGTGCATTCAATATAAAGGCACATAACACCGGTTTAAGACGGTCGCATCTTCGAAGTTGTTGCCAACAGGGGCTGTGGAGCAAGGCGGTCGTGTTTGGCTGTTGTCTGCACCACCGGTGCTAGGACTGTCGAAGCACACTGCTGCTTTGGCTACTGCGATCGCTAGCACAGCAGTATACATATGTGTGTTTCAGGTCACACATCATAAGCACAATGCAACATAACGAGTACTCACATGGACATGGCAAGAAGTGGGGCCCCAGGCCACCATGGCTGCTGAACTTGAGATGTTAAGTGCTGCTGCTCCTATACTGGTTCTAGCAGTCACAGCTGTCGAACTTCGACGCATTGAACAAGCGTTCAGTCACGGGATGTAGCGGTGGCGTGGGACTTGAGAGGCTGTGGCAAAGTTCACTGAGGCTTTGCAGAGTGCACCTGCTGCTGTCAAATGCACAGTCGCAGTAAGTTGCAGAGCCGCAGTGCACGCGCAATCGGACATGCTTGCGAACAGCTATCAACAGACGCCATCAGGGAGCGGGCTTGAGTGAGTTGAAGCAGCAGCGCTGCAGCACTTAGCCTGGCCATAGTTGCAGACCGCTGCCAGAAGACGGTCTGCAGCGTCTGGCAATGAACGGCCAGCGACTGTTGCGTGCACTGAGCGGAGCATTGCCAGCGGCAAACAACATCACTCGAGGCTTTCAAAGTTACCCGCTGTTGCACGTGAAACGACACACGGTATGACACAAAGAGCCGGCGCCAACACTGTCAACACTGGTTGAACATAGCAGGACACATCGAAACACGCACACGCTGCACTGGCACTTCAAACTGCCGCAGCGCTGTGCCACATAAGATGGCAGACTCTGAATTTGATACCTTCGTGCCTGTGTCCACTGGCGGGGCAATCCAGCGGCAGCACAGCCACAGAAGCCTGCAGCCCTGTGCTTGCGTCCTCGGTCTTCGACACCAGCCGCATGTCCCAAAACTGTTGTTCGCCGCATGACCAAACCAAAAGCAATGACTTATTGCCCTGCTGCTGCTACTGTGAACACAAACTCTGTATGAGCATTACGCCTAGAGCAAAACATAAAGCACACATGCAAACTCTGACATGCCATGGGGTCATAGAGCCCTGTCCGAGCGCACACAACGCACCAAAACTGCGTGCAAGCAAGCTGCCCCCCATCCCAATCAGGCTGCGCAGTCGAGAAGCCAACAAGCACAGCTGTGCCAGAAAGCACACCAATGTTACGCGCGCCACAACAATTCCGAGTATGATGCAGAGCAGATGCAACAGCTAAAGCAGTGATACCTCTCACACATCTTTTCGTGTGCTGTGCTGGGCACTGTTCCAGGGTTGGTGAAGCACTGCTGCATGTGCGCCTCTCCCCACCGCGCCCTGTTGCCGCTGCTGTGAGCAACAGAGGTGCAGATGCTGCAACTGGCAACACACCCAGCCGCACAAACCCGTTTGCTGCCTTACTCCAATGCATAGCCTGCATGAGCAGCAGCAGCAGCAGCAGCAGCAGCAGCAGAGCAGGCAGCCGACAAATGCGTGAGTCAGTCAGTGCCTTTGCAGCGAACATGGAGGGAGCAGCAGCAGCAGCAGCATATGGCAGCCAGGGTGCTGCAGACACTCATCCGCAAACCACTCGCACAAGTCGGCCTGTCATTGCATGCTGTGCACCCACCACACACAGCAGGGATGACGACCCGCTGCGCCGCAGCAGGCGCGAGCACCTCCCAACGCTGCTTGCTTTGCGCCTGCTTTTGCTGCTGTCCACATACCACAAACAGCAGAGAACAACTTACCGCTCTACAGAAAGCACAAACACCAGTTCGGCTGCGCTGCTGCCTGCTGCGCTGCTGTCTGCTGTTACAACGCCCGCACCCGCCAGCAACAGCAGCACGCACACTCCACTGCATAAGCACAACCAGCAACTCTCAGCTCAGCTGAAGCACGTAGCTCTGAACTTGCCCGCCCCCACCCACCTGCCAGGATAGATAGATAGAGGGGTTACTCGGTGTGTTTTACGGCACACGCTATCACAGAAACCTGGTACAATAGGAAGCTGCAAGCTGCTCAGCTCACCTGCCAGGAAGAGCGCAAAGAACAGCGCCAGCGAGCCAGGGGTGGTCACCCTTGTATGACTTATGTGGGCGAAATCCCACCCAACAGCACTGCCTATCAGTGGATCCCGTTACAGAACTTGCCGGCCCGCACCCACCTGCCAGGAAGAGCGCGAAGAAGAGCGCCAGTGAGCCGTAGATGAGCAGGCTCTTCTGGCCCTCCGTCATGCTGTTGGTGCCCAGCCCGTACTGCTGGTTCTCAGCAAAGCCCGCCACCACCTTCACGCGGCTCTCAAACTTGGCCTTCTCCGCGCCGCAGATGGGGCAGTTGTAGTCCTCGGGGAGGTCCTGCGCAGGGCAGCAGCAGCAGCAGCAGCAGCAGCAGCAGCAGCAGCAGCAGCAGCAGCAGCAGGGGGCAAGGGCAACGCAGCCGTGAGCACGCAAGGGAGTTGCACTGAAGACCTTATGCTCACATGGATCAGTGCTTTCTTGCTGCTGCAGCAACCCCTTGCACAAGTGTGCTGCTGGCAAGCATGAGATAGCACACACCCGGAGCCTTGAATGAGTGCCACGTTGCATCCCCTGCTGCCGCGCTGCTGCTGCTGCTGCCGTACTTCACGTTAACACCTTTTATTTTTCAAAGGCTCACCTGGAACAGCACTCCCTTAGGCACGGGGAAGTCTGGGTCTCCCTTGTCTGGTGAGTACTCATAGCCACAGCCCTTGCACACTGCTGTGCCGCTGCCAATCACCATGAACTTCTCTGCGGCGCGCAGCCTGTCTGCCTCAGCCTTCTTGCGCGCTGACTCGGTGTCGGACTCCTGCAAGCGTGCGGCGGGCATACACCAGACATGTGATGTGAGGTGATGGTTGAGGGGCGTTGGCCGGCATATTGTGATGCGCCTAGTGCACTGGATGCTGTATTATTAGCACGCTGCAGCTGCTGCAGCTGGGTGTGCTTGCAAAGCGCTGCAAGGTGTGCAACTGGTGGACTGTTGAAACCTTTGCAGGAGTGAGCTTATTGTACAGCAGAGCTGCTGCTGCCTCTGCCTGCGCTGCAGCTGGACCACTGCTGTGTGCGTTGTGTGTTGCGTTGTAGGAGCTGCGGCAGCACATTGCCATCACCACATGCTGTACAATGTTTGCAAGCCAAGCTGACCTGCTGGTGTTGCAGGAGCTGCCCTGATACAGCTGAACCAGTGGTGGCCTGGCAGCAGCAGACAGCCACTCACCTCAAACTCTTTGCTGGCTGATGGCTCTGTGCCAGGGTCGGCACTCATGATTGGTGCTAGGCGCTGCGTACATTGCAACAAAACCATCGATTAGCCACGCATAGAGCGGGTCAGGCGCTGCTGCTGGTGCAAAAGCTGCTGGTGATGCTGTTGAGTTCTGCACAGTGAACACGCACCTTTACCAGCCTGCTGGGGCGCGCAGGCGCAACTGCTGCTGGCCTGAAACATAAGCTGCGACTCCTCTGCAAGTAAAAGACGTTTCAAGTTCAGCTCCGACAACGGGCGTGAACAAGGGCCTGATTCCCTGCTGCTCTCGATGCCTCACCAGCTGCAGAGAAGGCTGGCAGATGGACTGACTCATAAGTGCCATATCTGTGCGATTGGTCAATGCTATATTTCGGCTCGGCTACTGAAGAAGAGAAGGACCTCACAGCAATGTGTGGTGACTCTGTGGTGCCCTGCAGAGAATCGAATTGATCAGAAGCAAAAGAGGCGCATATATTATCTGTTACAGCTGGCAAAGCCACTAAAATGCTTTGCCTGAAGCAAAAGGCCAAAGCAGCAGCTGGGTGCTGACAGCACCGTCAGACGGTGTGTGTTAGGGCACAAGCCAAACCACCAAAGCAGCACTCAAACTGCACAATGAAGACTTGTGCAGGCAACAGACGGGCACATCTGCGGGAAATCGAAGCCTGCACATCTTACAGTGCAATGCTATGCACCATTGATAACAAGAGTGACTGCAGAACTGCACACGCTTCAGACAACCTTGGTGCGCTGGCAGCTGTCGTGCTGTGCGCTGCCTTTCACAACTCACAGTAGGGCTGGGCGCCAAAACAACAATGCTGATCACGAATAGCGGTGACAACTCATCACCTTCACATACCACTGCTTACAGCAGCTGCAGCACTCCACAGATTTGTGCACGCGGGCGCAGCTGAGACAAGCACTGCCGAAAAGACAAGCTACAGTGGTCGCATATAGCTCACAGTAACCCCAAACTGCCCTGACAATCCTACAGTTACGAGTTGCAGAGCCAGACCTCACAAGCTGTAACATAAGCGCAGCTGGCAGAGCAGAAGCTTGTGCTGGGCCGTCACACAGCCCACACCTGCTGCCCAACACATCAGCAGCAGTGGCAGCCACACCAATTCCATGCACACTCATCATCAAAACTATGGATGTAAATGGATGTCCACGGTACACCATTACTTCTCGTAGTCAGGGTTCAGTGCCTGCCAGGTCTCAATCCACGCCACCATGCCATCTGCCAGCTTAGCAAAGTAGGGGTCGATGTGGCCCAGCCCCGCCCGCACCTTCTCCGCAAGCTCCAGGTAGCATGCAGTGACGCTGGTGCTGTCCTTGCTGCAAGGCGGTACGATTGGCAGGCAGTACAACATGCAGAACATACTTGAGTGCACAGGCAAGCTCCAGGTAGCAGGCAGTGACGCTGTGCTGTCCTTGCTGTGAGGCAGTACGATTGGCAGGCAGTACAGCATGTATGCGGTACGGATACGCGGAGCAGGCGGTACAGTAGGCAGTACAAACGTAAGTCCAGTATGCAATTCTAGCAGTCCAGCACAAGGAGTAACAGGCAGCTGGGTGTGAGGCTGGCAACTGTGCTGGTGTTGGTGTTGCCATGAGGGCGCCGGTGGGCAGTACAGAATGCAGCCTGGGCGCAACCAAGCAGGAATGCACCCGCGCTTCAACAGCCAACAACAGGATGCATCCATGTGGACAACATACAGTTTCATACGGACCATGCCCTGCCAGGCAGCGGCTGGACGGTCATGCAGAGCACTGTCTCTGAACTACTTGCAGCCATCATAACACACGCTGGCAAATCAACCTGGTGAGCCAACACGCAAAAAACATATATGCGACATGCAACATGTGAGATGCTGCGCCGCACCTTGGCTGCGTCTGCTGGAATAAGGGTGACCAGCTGGACAATCAGGCAGAGCACAACTCTGCATTGCATGCAGCCATCTTGCGAACACGTGCTGGCAAACAACCTGGTGATCCACCAACAAACAAACTCTACATGTAACGACGCTGCGCCGCACCTGAGCTGCGTCTGCTGGAAGAAGGGGATGATCTCCTCCTGCCAGAAGATGCCCTTGTACTCCTTGCGCAGGTTGGTGAAGGGGTTGCTGGCCTTGCTGTGGTAGATGTACGGCAGCCCAGTCTTCACACCCAGCCCCAGGTGGTCGCAGATGACCTGTCGTGCGTGTTATTTTTGGAATTGAATTACATGTGACAGATGGGATGGTGCAGCACAGCAATGTTGGTCAAACGTGTGGGGGCATGCATGCAGGCAGCTGCAGCCTGAGCTTGTAACGCAGAAGCAGCAGGTACCCTCAGCTGCAGCTGCAGCAAAAATGCACGCCTACCCACAGCAGATTCACCAATATATCAGCTGCAAACACGCAGCACTTGCAGCTGCAGTGGGGCATGCTGCGCACCTTGGAGCACCAGCCAGGCCATGCCAGGTCCTGCAGGCACACAGGCTGCGCTGGCTGTTGCTCCGCACACTCGGCAAGCTGTGCAAAGAAGGCAGAGCTAGCTATGCCAACCAACAACACACTTTACTTGCTGCTGGCTTGGCATGCATGTTTGACGCAACAAGAGCCTGTACAGGTTTATGCAGCAGCGTTGCCGCCATACAAGTATTGCGACATCGGTGACGCATAAACCTGTACTGCTCCCGCAACTACCAGTAGCGCTTGCTTATAACGCCGCTTCTGCTGTTGCTGTGCCATAAATGTCCCCAAAAGTATCCATCCCATTTGCAAGCACCGGTAGGCTGTTGTCGCATCAAACATGGTACCGTCCGTACTGCCGCCTATCAGCCGCACCTTGGAGCACCAGCCAGCCCACATGTCGTCGTATCTGCCGATCGGCTGCCCCTCGCCCATCAGCCCAAAGTACATCGCGGGGCCTATCAGTGCGCGGTCAAAGGCCATGTTCATGCCGCACATTGGGTACAGCGTGCCCTTAGGGATGGTCAGCACAGCATCCACGTAGCGCGTGTTGCGCTCCAGCGGCTTGACCATCTAGCAAACGGGATAGCAGCAGCAGGCGACACAGCAGCAGCAGCAGCAGCAGCAGGAGCAGCAGCAGCAAGAGTATAGGGACAACTGGTCTGTCCGGAGTAGGTGGTAATGCAAGATGCGTGTTGCGCTCCAGCGGCTTGACCATCTGCAGGCGCAGCAGCACAGCGGAGTACATGAGGGCGGTTGGGTTGCGGTGAGTGCTGGTGGTGCAGAGGTGCAGTAACATGCAGCAACTGCGGTCACAGCACACTGTTGCAAGTGATGCCGCTGTGAAGCAGCTGCTGCAAGATGCTGATGCCCTGCAAGCACGTTCAGTTACTTCCTCCCCTGCCCGCCTGTCTTTCTGCTCGCCGCGGCCACCATTGCTGCCTGCCCCTGCTGCAACAGCTGCTCCCTCTCCCTATTTATTCTGTTACGATGCCTCCTGCTGCGTGTGTGCTGCTGAGGGTGTGCTGCTGCGAATATGCTCTGCATGTCTGCTGCTGAGAGTGTGCAGATACATAAACCCATGTGTGCGTCACCTGCGTTGGCGCGTCGTAGTCGGGGATGTTGAGCCACAGCCCGTGGCTGATGGCTGTGGGCACGCCCTCACGCAGGCTGAAGGGGTAGCCCCGCACAAAGTCCGCGCCCTCCCTGGCGCACATGGACCAACGAGTATATAGGCATGGAGCAGACATGAGAAAAGCTCATACAAGCAGCAACACATGGGCTTGAAATGGAAGTATACCAGCAAGTAAGGATGCTGATGTGCAGTCGAGCAGCTAGCAACAGCGCATGCTGCGGCTGTGTGGGTGCTTTGCACCTGACGCTGCACGCTGGGGCACACACACCTGTAGGGGTCGTACAGTGTATTGAAGATGTATGGTGTTGCAGGCGACAGCAGGTTCTTGATGTGCTGCTCCAGGGCGTTGATGTCCTGCAGGAAAAGGCCGTGCACAAGGATGACATAGCAAGGGAAGGGGTTGTCAGTGACAGCACACAGCCCACAAGCCTGCATCAAGGGCTGTGCAACTGTACTGCCAGTACTGTCAGTGCAACCGCTTGAACGTGAGTGCATAACAACATCTGCATCTGCTCGGAGCACCTGCTGCTGTCAGCACTCTACCCGTCAACTGGCCCTACTCGTTGCCTGCTGTGGCACCCTTGTCACACCAGTGACGCAGGGCAGGTCGCAGCCTGCTGCCTTGTGTTTGGGCGCTGCGCAGGTGGTTGGATGCTGCATCTGCTGCGCAAGCTGCCAGGACGCAGCCCTGCATCCCACCTCATTGCTGGGGTCCTTTGCAACGAAGCAGTCATCATCAATGGTATAGATGTAGCGCTTCTTGCTGACTAGGAAGCCAAAGCAGCGGCATGCAGAGTCCTTGTAGCTGATGCACCAGGCCTTGTCGCCCACTAGACGCTCTATATCGTTCCTGCATGCAAATCAAAGCTTTTGAGGAGCAGCACCTCCCCATCGGCAGGCGCTGGGAGCTCTTGACAGCAGTTGGTTGCAGCTGCTCCTGCTGCTGTACAGTTGATGCTGCAGATGCTGCGTCTTTCCCCTATCGCACGATGGCTGGTGCCGAATCATCAAAATAGCAATTATGTTTGTCTCACCTGTTGAACAGCTCATAGTCGAACCCGGGCGGCACCTTAATGGTCTTTGTGGGGTCGCCATCTTGCACGATGATCAGATGGTATGGCTGGAAGAAGGGCCTCCATTGCTCTAGAAAGTCCAAGTTTCGTATTGTAGGAATCACTATATCTAATTGATCAACTAAAGCCATGGTGTTTCGCGCCTAGCAAGGTGTGCTGCTCACGTTGCCTGAGGTAGAGTGCGTGATCAAGCCATCAGGTGCTCCACAGAAAAGTTTGTATACCTGCAGTGCGTACGGACGTTCAAATCGAAGTGGCAGGCACCAGTGCCGCACCACTGTCACAGCAGGGGTCACATGGTCACTTTCAGTTGGCAGGTATTTGAACATCAAAGAGCCCACGTTTTCAGTAGGACACCGGTGTTGCACATGGAAGATGCTGAAAGGCCAAGATCTGATGGCTAAGCCGGCGTCAGCTGTTGTTTTTCCTGCAAGGCTTACAGCATGTCATGCTGCAGGGCCCCTGCGGCAGGTGCTTTTGACTGCCATGGGCAGTTTTGCTTCAGGGCTGTTCAGCCGTTAATTCAGCCGACGAGCGTGGTCTGACAAACCGTCGGACATGCAAAACGCTGCCCTGTCATGCTGGTTTGGCGGCAAATCGCGTCCAACGTAACATGGTGTAAGCCTCCGGAGCTTCAAGAAGTCGGACGGTGCGCATCGCCGCGTGTACGGATATAGCGCATCCGCTTCTTGACTTCTGTGCTCTCTGTGATCAAGTGCTGAACATTCTAGCTGCCGCCTATCGTCCAGCTCAAGCACGCGCCCTGAACTCTGTGCTTTGATCACCATGATGCGATCGGCAATGAAAGCAAGCGTGGCATTCACGGCAGCGCTGGTTCTCCTATTGTTGGCTAGCCCGATTCAAGGTGGGCTGAGCCAGCTGCTGCAGCAGCCATGGTACAGTTCAACTCAGGAGCAGCAGCATCATGTACTGCAGGCTCATCATGCATGTACAGTCTATGGTGTGCTTGGTGTTTGCTGGACACATTGCATGCAGGCAGATTAACTGCTGCGTAGTCTGGTGAAGCTGCCTTTGATGCGGAGGCAGGCATCCACACCTACATTGGACTGCTCTTGCTGCTGCCAACTGCTGCTGCTGCTCCACTTCATCCGTGTCATCGCCTTCTTCTCACCTTCTTACCCTTCCCTTTCCACCTGCAGCCAGCCTGCCCCGCCAGCAGCGCAGGCGCTTGACTGCCTCAGCCGTTGCAGTCTCCTCATCCACTGCCCGTGATGGAGCCAGTGTGAGCAGCACCTCCCAGGCCACCTCCACAGGCTTACCTGCTGCCTCCATTGTTGTCGCCAAGGGCAGCGGCCAAGGCACCACTGTCAACTGCGAGCAGGAGGCAAAGAACAACCAGACGCTGTACAAGGAATGTATCAAGGACAATGAGAACAAGGACAAGAGCAACAGCAACGGGACTGCCAGTGCTGCAAGCGTCCCCAGCGCAGGCACCACCACAGTGCCTTGGGCAACTGCCACACGCTGCACCAAGCCTGCATCTGCCTACCAGGTGAAGAAGGACGCGCAGGGCAAGCCGTGGGGCTGGGAGAACAACTCCACCAGCTGCGCCCTCAGGTGAGACTGTGAGGTGTGTTTGTTAAAGGTAGGATAGTTGGAGGATAGTTGCAATGTGGGTTCTGGCACCTGGCATCTTGGATAACATGAGCCACAACAGGATAACATGAGCCACAACAATATGAAAACAACTAGCTGCGCCCTCAGGTGAGGCGGGCAATGGGGTTTTGTGCCAGAGTTATGTCGTGGGGGCCGCAGTGCAGTACCTGGGCATATGGTTGTCTTGTGCTGCAGCAAAAATAGGGTTTGGGAAACATGATGTGGTTGTCTTGTGCTGCAGGAAAAACAAAGCAAACCTGTGCCTGTTGCCTGCTTCATCACGTGTGTGTGGCTGCCGCTGCATTTCCTGCAGGGACGACAAGGGCAACGCCACTGCTTAATTGCCTGCCTGCCACCAAGGCAGCACATGCTGCGGCCAGCAGCGGGTGAGCACAATGCTGCCTCATAACTCAATCACCCATGTAATGGCACTTTATAATGTTTCCTGCAGCATTTCTGCTGGGCTGTGCGTGTGATACATGGTACTGGTGAACGCAGCACCACCAGCAATGATGGTTGGTGGCAGGTCATTGCAGTTTCTAGTAGGATAGGGAGCCTTGCATGCAATGCAGTGTCTCAAGAGTGTGGGGTGAGTCCTGACATCATGCTGCTGTTGCTGCTGTTTGCTGCTGCTGTTGGTGCTGTGACACACGCAAGCCATGCACGACTGTGATGGAAGTCGGCGGGGCAGCCTGCCTATGGGCGTTGAAGGTCCTCAGCTAAATTGCCAGCCCGGCTAGCAGCTCAACTGGCATGAAGCGGTTGAAAAGCGGCGTGCCACTGAAAGGAGGCGTGCCCCTTATTATGAGATGGCTGTGTCTTGTATGACCAGTTGCGTGACCAGTTGCGGCCGTGGTCATTGCTTTGAGAATACTTGCTCAACAACGTCACCAGCTTTGCTGGTACAAGGCTGTGGTTGGGTGGCATGATGGAGTGCTGCACCCCTCAGCAGGGGTGGCAGGCGAGAGGCATGCTGTGCGTATGGTCTGTTGCAGTCAGAAGTTGGGTAGGACAGCTGCATGAGCTACTAGTTAGTGCTAGTAGCACTGCTAGCAGTAGGTGGAGCTGTGGACTGTTTGTATCACTGGCTGTTCAGGGCAATGGAGGTTGCTAACCAGGTCCAGCTTGGTAAAAGCTGGTGGGGCATGCAATACTACTGCAATGATTGGCGGTGCCGCGGTTGCACAGCCTACCTGGCAGCAACCGCTGTTGTCTGCGATGCCAAGCTGACATTATATGCAGCTGGACTTATGCCATACACGGTTTGCAGTTGCCGCAGTTGCTCGCGCAGACGCCAACAGGGCTCTGTGGTGTGGCCAGGGCTGTGTAACACTGTGCTTTACCTTCCAAGTTCTGCGGGGAGGGTACCACAATGATGCAGTAGACTAGAAGGGTGTTGCTTGCAGCTGGCATGTACCAATAAGGGATGCTTGATGCACATGCTTTGAAACTACTTGTCACCAAGGTTGGCACGCTTGTCAGTTTCGTTACATGCAACATAAATTCTCACAGCCACCAGCTCAACTCAATGTACATGCCTCGCTGCCATTGCTGCCACTTTGCTTGTGGACACCATCCACTGCAGAGACGTTTAGGGCATGTGGAAGTGTAACAGGAAGCACATAGAATAGCATGCAGGACGACTAGTACAGCATAGAGGCCCGCTCCTTGCACACAAGCAGCACACAGTGCAGTGTATCAGGTGAACAAATAACCACAACAAATCAGCCACGCTGTACGTCATGCCATGCCATGCACGGCAATAAGATGATTCTTGTATTCAGTCACACGGTCTATCATCCACTTTCAAGGTAGCGCGCCGTGCACTTCAATGCTCGATGAACAAACACAGCTGGCTCTGGCCGCCGCCAGCTGCAACCGCCCACTCAAGCATTCCCTGATAGCAGTCAGCTTGATACCAAGCATCTCCCACACTACAGTACAGCACAATGCATATTGAAGAGTCAAGGCTACTGCCTGTGCATAGCACCAGCACAGCACTCCACAAATTCTAGTTCTCCCTGCGTAAGCCAGTTTTGGGCAGAATGCACCGTTGCACTGCCAAGCTATTCAACGCACCCTCTTTGACTGCAGCAGCACTACCGCATGCGGGCTTTCCTGCGTTCTATGAAGCACTGGACACCTACAGCTACAATCAAGCACACAGTTACTGCAGCACAATGCTAGTTCTCCCCCGGACACTTGCACTGCTCCCCACAATACTGCACAACCGCGGCCGCACGCCTGTCAACCTCCCAACTGAACGGCGCCCTGCAAGCGCCCTGCTGCTTCACTGCCTCACACCCACCCATCAGCTGGCACTCCCCTGCAGCCGTCAGCGGCCTAAATGCAGCACCAAATGCAAGCGCAGACAGCTTACAGCCGGGCCGCCTAATGCAGCGCCAGCTGCCATCATCACCGCCACGCACGATGATATCACCAGGCTGGAGTCTGGGTGCTCTGCCGGGGGCCACCTTGCTGCTGCTGCTGCTGCTGCTGCTGGTGGTGGGAGTAGTGGGAGTGGTGGCTGGTGCTTGGGTGTCAGTGATTGTGACTGGCACAGTGTAGCCACTGCTGCTGCTGCTGCCAGTGCTGCTTTGTCTGGTGTCAGTAGGTGGGCCGTCATGGGCTTTGACAATGCTGCAGTCACTGCTGTTATTGATGCCCGTGCTGTTGCTGCTGGAGCTGGTGGTGTTGCAGCTGCTGGTGTTGCGGCTACTGTCCTGCTGATCCCTGGAGGCGACCAGCACCCGCGAGCTGGGTGCATCCGCTGCTGCATTGCCACCTGCACTGCTGCTTCTGCTGCTGCTGCTGCTGCTGCTGCTGCTGCTGCTGCTGCTGCTGTGATCAACAGCGTGATGCTGACCCTGCTGGTGCGCAGGGCCTTGTGCTGCCTGCACCAGTGGGGATGCTGCAGCAGCCACTGCACCCTCTGCTGCTGCTACGCGCAGCAGGCTACCAGGCGGCAGCAGCCTGTCAGGCATGGTGCGGTGGTGCTGGCGTGGATGCAGGCGCAGTGCTGCCCTTTCCGGCCGATCAGCAAGCCGCTCTGTTGCTGCTGCTGCTGCCACCACTACTCCTGCTGTAAGTGGAGGGGCTAGCAGCGCAGCTCGTGGGTTTGCTGCTGCTGCTGCCGCCGCCCTGGTGATGCTTGCTGGCTGTGCAGAAGAAGGCAGAGACCCGCCTGGCAGTGCAACTTCATTGTTGGCTGACAAAGCCGCCAAGCCCGCGTCTGTGTGTCTGACAGCTCCAGCTGATAGTAGTGGCAGCAGCAGCAAGGCCACAGTCTTGGACAATGCACCTGGTGTGGGCATCATGCAGCTGCACAGGTCCTGAGGGGCCGCTGTCAGTGACACGCGAATAGCAGGCCCGGATACTACGAGCAATATTTGTTATGTGATTCGCATCATGTAATTTGTAGTACGCAAAGGCGAGGAGACAGTCTCTACGCGACTCTGGCAGTTGCCTCACGTCTGCGAAGCAAAGCACTGAGACAAAGAAAGCTGATCTGTAGCGAATGTTTATCAAGCCCTTCCAGACGACACGCACTTGTTGGACAACTCAGCAGTCGAAGGGTGCTATGCAACCTTGGACGGCGGTTACCCTTCAGGCCCCGAGTATTGGACGCACGCCGCATGCATCGGGAACACGGCAGCAGTATAAAATTGGTACAACGTGCAAGCAGGTCAATCATTACAGGTCAATCATTGCATGCAA
>RWJK01000836.1:0-37660 GCA_004335835.1 Scenedesmus sp. ARA3
GCGCGCGAGGTCCAGGAACAGCGACAGCGGCAGGTCGAGCGACATGCCTGCAGGGCAGCGGGTTGCAGTGGCAGTTGCAGGACAGCGGGTTGCAGTGGCAGTTGCAGCAGTTGCAGGACTTGAGCAGCGTGGAAGCTGGTAGGCTGCGGGGCTGCACGCTGCCTAAGCATGTATGCTGCCGACAGCAACATGGAGCCACGTAGAGGCTTAGCTACAGATGCAGCCTGACGTGTAAGTCATGGCAATCTGTGAGCCTTGGCGTGGTCCCGCAGTCCTGCAGCACTTGCCGCGACAGCTTCTGACCTCTGAGCTGCGCACTGCTGCAAGCACAACACAGGCTGCTGGCAACTACGCAAGCAGCTTGACCACGTCTTCTACTGCTTGTGGCTCGCTGGTTACGTCAAAATGTATTGCAGCTGGCGATCTAGAGTCGAAAACTTTAAGGGCACATGTTACTTTTGCCGCGCAAAGCCCTCACCCGCAAACATGAGCAGCACCAGGAACCAGGGCTTGCCAAAAGGGCGCGTGGTGCCATCTCTGCCCACAGCTTCCACCTCATATGCTGCAGACACCAGACAATGTACATCATCACATTTAACCAGGAGATGTGCCAGCATGGCTGTGACAGGTCGTGTGGGGGTTGAGTCAGGCAGCACCAACAACTGGTCTGCCACTAGGGTTCCTGCTGAGCTCTGAAGCTAGCTGGCAGGTAGCTGACCAGCCTTGCCTGCTGCGCAGCACTTGCAGGACGGCTGCTGAGATACCACAGCTGCAATTTGGCGCGCACCAAGCTTGCCAAGTGTAGAGATGAGGGTGCCAAAGAAGATCAGGCCAGTCACTGCCAGCTGCTTCACCCTGGGGTGTATCTGCTTTGGCACGTAAGTTGGCTCGTCCACAAGGCTGTGAACCTCATCGACAAGAGCGAAGCCATATGTCGCTGCTGTCTCAGCTACACGCTGGAAAGATGCTTGGAAAGGGCTGTTGAACGAGTTGCTGGCAGTGGCCATAGCAGGGCTACGTGCCTGAGGTGCTACATGATCGACGTTTGATGTTGACAAGGATCACCCAAGTGCGACTGGACACCCCGTTTCAAGCTTCGTGCAGCGTGCTTGATGCTCCCACAAGCTCTAGCAAGGCTGAAGCTTCACGAGTGGCAAATGACCCAGGAAAAGCTTCACCATCAACTTAAAGTGATAGAAATCAACAGCAGCTGAGAAGTCACTGATCCCCAAGTCTACACAGAGTGTTACTTGTGAAGTACGCCGTCGATCGATTTTCATCAGGTGCTGCGGCCTCATTGGGTGACAAATGTTTAAGCAGTAGCTTCTTGTAGCATTCAAGCCTGGCAGCACATCGAACCTTGCTCACGGGGGCGTGAGAGTCGCCCAGGCATCGCTCCTTGGACTGTGTGCCGTAGCATAAGTTAAAACCTGTAACATCACACGAGCTTACCATTAACGACTTATAAGATCGTGGAGGTACGCCCGTGGTGTCGATGCGCAGCCACCGGCACTCTCCGCATGTGCCTGGCTATGTCCTGGGACGTCACAGCTGGTGATCTGAGGCTTGAATAAGCACTAAACAAACTCTGAAATGCAATGCCGACCTTACGTCTGCAGGGAACCTTGTCCTTTGATTTCAACAGCAGCAGTCTCGCAGCACAGCAGGGTGAGCCAAACTGACCTGCTACAGCAGGCTAAGCCATGCACAAGCACTTGAAGCCTAAAGATATCAACGTTTGCGTGCTCACCTGCATCTCAGCCTCAGCACAGCTGCATTGGATGCAAGCTCTACTGCTGTTTGCTTGCGTGCGACTGCTGCATGCATTCTGCATTGATCATCTCTTTGCAAGCTCAGCAAGCTCAGCAACATTGTAATCACAAAACCACCGTGCCATAACCCCTTCTCGTGTGTGTCCAATGCTACTGCAGCTCCTCTGCAGCAGCTGGTGCAATGCAGTAAGCAGTAACAGCAGCCAGCTGCCTTTGCAGCCCCTGTGCACCAATGGCAGCAGCACACTGCATGCCATCGCCTCTGCACAGGACACCAGCAGCAGCAGCGGCACGCAGTGGCAGCAGTGCAACTGGCGCTGCTGACTTGCGGCAGCCGCGTTCGTTGGTCCGGTCAGCAGCTGCAGCAGCAGCAGCATGCCCGTTTCCAGACCACAATGCAGCAGCGGCTGCACGCGTGGGCCAAATTGGCAGCAGCAGCAGCAGCAGCAGCAGCAGCAGCCAGCGGGCTCAGCAGCGCAGTCCCAGCCCAAATACTCGCAACAGCAGTGGCCATCACACCACAGGGCATGGTCAGGCAATTGACTTGCTGATCAACTTGCGGCGAAGCAGCAGCAGCCAGGACCCACAGCAACCAGGCAGCCCAGCAGCAGCAGCAGCAGCAGCAGAGCACAGCCAGCAGCAGCAGCAGCAGCATGGTGCTATTGGCGCAGAGGCATTCTTATATGCTGACGAGGGTTCAGGGTCGGGTTTCATCGGCCCGATTAGCACCCAGATCCGGCACTCAGTGGAAGAGGCACTGAAAGCCATTGTACACATACCAGGCAGCAGCAGCAGCAGTGGCAGCAGCAGGCAGCCGCAATGGCAAGGCCTATATCAGATCGAGTGGGAGCAGCAGCAGCTGCAGTGGCAGCAGCAGCAGCAACAGCGGCAGCAGCTGCTGCAGGATGCTGTGATCGAGCAGCAGCAGCACTGGCAGCAGCAGGAGCCTGCAGGCGGCTTGGTGCAGCAATCCAACATCAGTCATACACATGCTGCTGCTGGCCAGGCAGCAGTGGATGTTGCGCAGCACGCCGCCAGCAGCAGCAGCAGCAGTGATGCAGCAGCAGTGGCGCCACATGCCCTGACTCGCCAGATCCAGGGCTGCAAGGACCCTGCTGTGCTAGAGCTGCTGCTGCTGCAGCAATGGCCGCGGTTAGACCACATCCATGTAGCAGCAGCATTCACTCAGCTGGCACGCATTACTCGCAACAGCAGCAGCAGCAGCAGCAGCAGCAGCTTCAGTGCTGCGACGCTGCAGCAGCTGCAGCAGCTGGCAGCAGCGCAGCTGCCAGCAATGCAAAGCAGGCACGTCTCCAGCATCCTCTGGGCTAGCGCCGCACTTAACCTAAACCCTCCAGAGCGCTGGACCCTAGGGTTTATGGACAGGGCGCAGCAGCTGTTCGCACAGGGCACTGCGCCGCAGGGTTTTGCAAACATCCTGTGGGCGCTTGCAAACCTGCGGGGAAGCCCTAGCGAGCCTTGGATGCGTGATTTCTTTGCAGCCTCGCAGCAGCAGCTAGCAAACTTCCAGGCGCAGGAGCTCAGCAGTATGCTATGGGCACTTGGCAGTTTGGGAATGCAGCCGCCGGCAGCATGGCTGGCTGCTTTTGTTACTGCTTCGACTGCCAAGATGGCTGTGTGCTCCGCTCAGGCGTTAAGTAACATGTTATGGGCAGCCGCCAAGCTGGGTTTAGTGCTGCCTGAGCCCTGGCTGGAGGCAGTGGCGTATGCAACGCAGATGCGTGCAGCAGATTTCACACCACTAGGGCTGTCAAACCTGCTGTGGGCAGCAGCAAAGCTGTCCGGAAAGCAGCAGCAGCAGCAGCAGCGGACGCAGCGGCTGGGTATGGGTAGTGTGAACCCGCTTGCACTGTCCAGCAGCAGCAGCAGCAGCGGTGAGGGTGCCAGCTGGCTGCAGCCACTGCTGGCAGCAGCAATGCCGCAGCTGGGGCAGTACAATGCACACTGCCTGTCCAATGTTGTGTGGTCACTCGCAGTACTGGAGCACCACGGCAGTCCTGCATTCGTGGCAGCAGCAGCGCAGCAGCTGATGCGCAAAGCAGACAAGCTGTCGGCGGCTGGTGCCGCGTCAGCAGTCTGGGGTTTAGCACGGCTTGGGGTTTTGCCGGATCCTGAGCTTCAGCTGGCGCCGCTGCTGCAGCAGCTGCAGCAGGTGCTGCCGCAGGCGAAGGCGCAGCACCTGGTGTATGTTGCTGCTGCCATGGCATACTTCAAGCAGCAGCAGCATGTACTCATGCAGCAGCAGCAGCAGCAGGAGCTTGAGGCCCAGCAGCAGCAGCAGCAGCAGCAGCAGTCACCTGGCAGTGTAGAGCTGCTGTCAGCTGAGCTGCTGCAGCAGTACCTAGCCTCCTGCCAGCAGCAGCTGCAGCAGCAGCAGTTTGCGCCAGGTCAGCTCTGCCAGCTAGGCCGCTGGCTGGCAGCAGCAGCAGTGCGGCCGCAACAACCTTGGACAGACGCCTACCTGTCATACATCGTGCAGCAACTGGCTCGGCTAAGCCCTGGCCACCACCTTGTGGTTTTGCAAACCCTAGGCGCCTGGCAGCTTAAACCCCATGCCGGCTGGGCTGCAATGTTCTTGGCTGCAGTGGCAGCTGAGCAGGCAGTGGCAAGGTACTCAGCAGGCCACATTGGGGCACTGCTGCAGGGTTTTGCGGTTGCTGGGGTTCAGCCGCAGCAGCAGCAGCTGGAGCTTCTGCTGCAGCAGGTGCTGCTGGCAGCGCAGGAGCCTGAGCGGTTCAACCAAACCAGCAGCAGCAGCAGCAGCAGTGATCAGAGCAGTGCCGTGGCCTCACAAGCAGCCGCCGCAGCAGCAGCTGTGCTCCAAGGGTTGTGTGGGCTGCGGTTTAGGCCGCCAGAGCGCTGGCTGCAGCGGTTTTGGCAGCCTGGGGAGCAGGGTTTTCTGGTAGGTGCTGACCCAGCCTCTCTAGCAAGCCTTGCAGTTGCATTGCAGCTACCAGAGCTTGGGCAGCTGCAGATAAGGCCTGGTAAGCTTTGGGGTGCCGGATACCATGCAGCAGTAGCAGCAGTATTGTTGCAAGACCCTGCTGCTGGTGGTTTCACTGCACGGCAGGCAGCAGCAGTGCTGGCAGCGCTCGGGGCGACCAAGCGGCAGCCGAAGGAGCAGCAGCAGCAGCTGCTGCAGCAGCTGATGGCTGTAGCTGGCGGCGGGCTGCAGCAGATGCCGTATGCTGAGGCTGTAGCAGCCTGGTGGGCTCTGGTGGAGTTCCAAGTGCTGGCAGAGACAGTACCCCTGCACATGCTGCAGCTGCAGCAGCAGCAGCAGCTGGCTGGGCCCGAGCAGCAGCAGCAGCAGCAGCAGCACTGGCTGCAGCAGCTGCTGCTAGACCCAGCAGCAGCGCAGCATCTGCCCAAGCTGCAGCAGCACAGCCTGCTGCAGCTGTCAGACGCCCTAGGCCGTCTGCAGCAGCCGACTCCAGCTGCATGGGCAGCTGCTTATGTTGCTGCTGTGTCACCGCAGCTACCCAGCCTGCAGCCGCACCAGCTGCTGTCTGTGCTGTGTGCTGTGCCATCTCTGGGAGGTGCAGCACAGCACCCGGAGCTAACCTCCGCACTGCTAGATTCCCTGCAGCCTCACTTGCAGCGGCTCTCTCCAAAGCAGCTCTCAGAAGCCCTAGCAGCAGTACAGCGCTGCGGTGCATTGCCACACCAAAGCTGGCTCGACGGTGCTGTAGCAGCAGCAGCAGCAAAGCTGGACACATTCCTGGGCCGGCAGCTGATCAGCGTACTGGCCTCACTCGCCAGATTACGCTTCTGCCCGGATGCAGCTTTCCTAGCCGCCGCAACAGATGCAGCAGTAGATAGATGCGGCCCTGGCGTGCCGGCAAGCTGCCTTGTTGAGCTGCTGTGGGCGCTTGCGGCACTTAGGGTGCAGCCGGGTGCTGCATGGTTGGCCCGTTGGGAGGCGAGGATGCTTGAGAAGGGGCCGGAGCGGCTGGATGGGGCGCAGCTGGCAAGGCTGGGCTGGTGCCTGGCTGCACTGCAGGTGAGGCAGAGATTGATTAATTGCTGTGCGAAATGTTGGGGAGAGTGCTTTTTATGCGCCCAGAATCTAGTTGGTGGCGTTGTGCTCGGCGTGTGTTTTGTGTCTATGCTAGCTGGCGCAGCCTGGGGCTGCATGGCTGGCTAGGTGGGAGGTGAGGATGCTTGAGAAGGGGCCTGAGAGGCTGGATGGGGCGCAGCTGGCTAGGCTGGGCTGGTGCCTGGCCGCACTGCAAGTGAGGATCACAAGGGGTAGGAATGATGTGACACATTGGGAAGGTGCTTTTCATGTACCCAGTTTTAGTAAAGTTTCGTTGTGCTGGGCATGTGCTTCGTGTCTAGGCAAGCTTGTGTGCAGCCTGGTGCTGCTTGGCTGGCTCGCTGGGAGGCGAGGATGCTAGAGAAGGTGGCAGGTGAGGGTGGCAATGCACAGGGTGGGTGCTGAATAAAATCCTCGACTCGATGTTTGGCGGTGTGTGCAGCATGCGGGGTGCACCATTTGCTGCTTGAGAGCTTTCGCACTCGCCTGTGCAGGCGTTTTGAACACCAGATAGCATGCTGACCAGCCTCCCCCTTGTGCTGCTGCTGCTGCTGCTGCCTGCTCAGGCCAAGCCCGGGCAGCTGCTGATGGCACGCTACCTGGTGGCAGCAGGGGGGCAGCTGGAGCACATGGAGCCGCGCAGGTGAGGCAGGCAGAGAGGCACACATGCATTTCATAGGTTCGTGATGTTTGTTGTTTTTTGTGTAAAGTTTGGACAATGCACCGTGTAGCAGCAGGGGCCCAGCTGGAGCACATGGAGCCACGCAGGTGAGGGCACAGAAGCAACAATACTGAGCAGACAGCCACACACAGAGACAGATGAGCACGCCACTGCAGCGACACTTGCAGTTTACAAAATAAAGCTACGCACACCAATGTATAGTGCTTTAAGTGGTGTGCTTTGCACCAGCTGTCTCACACACACACCCTGCAACACACGGAGTGCCTTGCTTAAGCCTGCTTTCTTGCACTCACCCACTGTACAAATAACCCAACTGTATTTCCATCTCTGTTCGTTCTTTTCTTTCCTTCCGCAGCCTCTCAGACACGCTGTGGGCGTGCGCCATGCTGGATGAGAAGCCCGCCAAGCCATGGCTGGACTGCTTCTTAGCAGAGAGCCGCAAGCACCTGCCAGCCTTCCCTGCGGGAGCACTTGTTACAGTGCTGTGGTCCCTGGCACTGCTACAGCACAGGCCTCCAAGCGATTGGATGGCCAGATGCCTCACAGCAGTAGGCAGCATGCTTGAGGCCAGCAGGGCAGCAGCAGCAGCAGCGGCAGCTGGGCGGCTTGACGGCAGCAGCAGCAGCAGCAGGCTGCTGCAGCGGCCGCAGCTGCCGGGCACGCATGGTGCTTCCTGGGGGGGTGCTGCTGCTGCAGATGCGCCGAATATGCAGCAGCAGCAGCAGCAGCAGCAGCTGAGTCCGCAGCAGGTGACTAGGCTTGCATGGGCACTAGCTACACTGGATTGCCAGCTGCCAGGTCAGCTGATGCAGCAGCTCGTGGAGCGAGCTGAGTCACTCGTGGGTCAACTCGACTCGGACAGCCTGGCTCAACTCGTTTGGGCACTGGATCGGCTAGATGACACCCCAGAGAAGATGTGGGTGCGGCAGTTTGCTGCTACAGCACGGTCTCACCTGCTATCGAGCCACTCAGGCGGTTTTGCAGCTGGAGGGTTTAGGCCGCAGGGTTTGACTGGCGCGGCAGGGTTCTCCCTGCCAGGGTTTGGGGTTCAGCAGGGGTCGCCAGCAGGGTTTAAGCACGCCGCAAGCCAGTTGGTGCTGTTGAAGCCTTCGCGTCCTGCTACAGGCCAGCACAGTGCAGCAGCAGCAGCAGCAGGCATGCCAGCTGGCATGAGCCGGGGAGCAGCAGCAGCAGCAGCTGCAGGCATCACAGTGCAGCAGGAGATTGTGCAGGAGCTGCAGCGGGCAGGGTTTGGGGCTGTGCGGGGTGCCAGACAGCAGGAGGTGCTGGCAAAGCTGCGGCAGCTGCGGCAGGCCTCTGAGTAGGCTTGTTACATTGTTACATGCAGCGTTTGGCCAGGCTTTGGGCTTGCTGGCGCAGCTTGCTGTATATAGCTGCCTCCAGCGTTGAAAAGTGTCAAGAATGAAGCAAGAACCCTTTTCATTATAGCTGCATCCGGTGTGCACATAGCTGCGCTCACAGCAGCTGTGAACGTTAGTAGGGCGCTGTTTGGGTATTGAGGAGTTTTGACATTTGTCTGACTGCAGCGGTACATTGACCGGTGTTGTGTGACAGTGCCGCTTGGCGCGTCATGTTTGTTTTCATATTCATGTGCTTCTGGTGCCACCACGTCGACTGTGACGCAACGCATTGGTGTTGCTGATGTCATCAGGTTTACGCATTAGCTGGTGTGCAAGCGGTGTGCTGCTGCATGTGTCATGAGCATCATCATTCACGCATACATAACAGTAGCACCGTGCAACGGCTGCTGCTGGATGCCCAGCCATGTTGGTGCAGTGCTAGTGGTGGTTGATGCAATGCCCAGTGACTTCAGGAAATGTCACCGCAGTGCGGCTGCAAGCTTGTTGGGATGATGGTGGCCTTCTTGCTTTTGCGGCGGGCGATGTCCTCGTCATGTAACATCCAGCTTGTGCTGCTCAACACAACGTGTCACCACAACTCAAGAGCGAGTCGTTGATTGCCCGACTGGGCGTGGCTCTCTCCCTTCCTGAGAGATGGTGCCACGGTGTTGCCATACCAGAACCCTAAAGCCAGGTTGCTGTGACAAATTAGCTGCGCGCACTGCACAGGACGCAATAACGCGGCGGCCAACTATTGCCTGCAAGCCGCGGATCAAATTGAGACGCTTTCCCGCGCTGCCTGCTCCACCATTGACAGGTGCCCACACCCCGCATTTGAATTTTAAGCGTGTACTTTTGAGCCTGCTACCCCGTCACCTGCATTGTATGACACCATTTTGCCGATCTCTGCTCGGTCATTCTGTAACACCACGCACAAGAGTTGCAGGCCTGCGCAGCAGCAACATTTTCCTTCACAGCCTCGAACACAACAGAAGCCTCAGCATGACCTCTGGCAAGCGAGGGCCTCTGGACCAGTACTTCACCAGAACCGCAGCTCCAAGCAGCAAGAAGGTCAAAGCTGCTGCTGCAGACGGTCCAGCGGTGAGGATTGGGCCTGTGATGGGGCTGCAGCTCATGGTGCTTGCTGCTTGCAGCACTACAGGCCTATGCTGCAGCAGCACAGCTCTAACGCAGTACTCAATGCAAACTATCTCAAGTCTTTTGTAATTCCTTCGCACGTTTGTTTGCAAATAGGATGGAGCAAAGGATGTGGCAGCTGCTGCAGCAGATGGCAAGCCAGCATTGCAGGGCTCTCCTGTCCCCTCTACGGCAGCGCAGCAACAGCAGCAAGCAGCAGCAGCAGCAGCAGCAGGAGGCTCTGGCAGCAGCAAATCCGATCCAACAGCAGCAAGCGCAGGCTCCAGTGCTGCTGCAGGGCCTGCTGCTACTGCTGCTCCTGCTGGCGCCTTGGGTGTGCTCATGTCTGCTGCACGAGGCAAGGCCCAACAGCAGCAGCAGCAGCAGCAGCAGCAGCAGGGCGCCGGGCTTGCAGGACCGCAGCAGCTCAGCATGCAAGAGATGCAGGATCTGGCCAGCAGGTGGGCAGCAGCAGCATATGCAATGTAACATGTACGGTCATAATGCACATTTTCTGCCTGGGGCGATGGCTTGCTGCGCCTGAAATTTTGTGCTTGGCAAGAGCTGGCCAGCAGGTGGGCAGCAGCAGCAGCAGATGTGCTGGCACATGCATGGTGCAGTTGTTATATTTTTAAAGGGTTTGGTGGCTAAGTTCACAGTACATTGGGCAACACCTGGCCATCGGCACTGCAGACGCAAGTTGTGCTTTTGTGACAAAGAAGCACGAAGAACAAGCAGCATCTAACACATGTGTAACAAATCTGTTACAGCATCTGATACTCGCAGGATCAACGAGCTTGCCATGCTGAACTGCTGTATGTTCACTTTGTTGTGCCAACACACTGCAGGAACAAGGCAGCAGCGCTGGCAGCAGTGCAGGCAGCTGCGCAGGCAGGGCAGCAGCCGCAGCTGAAATCACTGCTGGTGGAGCCCTCCTGGCTGCAGGTGGGAGCAGCAGCACAGCTGCGTACATGAGTATTGTGTCTTGTGTGTACAGGTTGCTGCAGCACTACCTGCTGATACAGTGGCGGCTTTAATGCTGGCACTATGCTTGCGTGGCTGGGGGCCAGCAGCTGCAGCTTGACAGCAGCTGCAGCTTGACAGCAGCACAATGGCAAGCAGCACGTGAACAGCAGCACACAGCAGCCATGCTTGCAGGTGCTGATACCCGAGTTTCACAAGCCTACGTTGAGCTGCCGCAGTAGATATGCTTGCTGCGAAGGCAGCAGTTAATGTTTTCTACGCAAACAAACACGCCTAGGGATTGGCTTATAGTCGGCATGCCGCTGCTGCTGCTGCTGCTGCTGCTGCTGCTGCTGCTGTCACTCTGCAGGTGCTGGCACCTGAGTTTGACAAGCCATATGCTGCGCAGCTGCAAAGCTTCCTGCAGCAGGAGTGGGCGGCAGGCACGGTGTATCCACCCAAGGAGTGCATTTTTGCGGCATTCAACTCAGTGCCGTTTGACCAGGTTTGATCAATAGTTTGACCAATGGTTTGACCGATGGTTTGACCAGCAGCTGCTTATACTGCCTATGCCGACACTAGTTGCCTGCAAATGATGCGTGTGCTGTTTGTGCCTGTGTGTGCTTGTGGTCCGTGCAGAGCACATTTTTGAGGGTTGATGGTTGAGCTACAGCGGCTCCTGACAAGCTCTGTATGTGTGTGCAACTGCTCGTGTGCTGTTTTACCGGCTGCAGGTGCGCGTGGTCATCCTGGGTCAGGACCCCTACATAAACCAAGGTGAGCTGCAGACAGCTGCGGCGTTGCCTTTGATGAACAGGCCGCAGCCCACAGTATTTCTTGGGTGCTGTGTATGCACCAAATCCTCACTTGCCCCTGTTGCGGATGCCGCCTTTGGTTTCAACGATACCCTGCATTTTACACCGCACGCAGGCGAGGCCATGGGCCTGTCCTTCAGCGTGCCGCGTGGCGTGCGTGTGCCGCCCAGCCTGGCCAACATGTACAAGGAGCTGGCAGCAGACCTGGGCTGCACCACACCAAACCACGGCTGCTTGGAAAAGGTGTGTTGATGCTGTGTGCAGCAGCTTTGTGGTTGTGGCAGTGGCTGGCATGGCGCGTATCTTCCTGCCTGTACGGCACGAGCTGGCGGCTGGACTGCGGCGGTGTGCCGGAAACCACTGCTGCTTGGACACCGTGTGCTGTGCATTATGTGTCATGCGATGATGCATGCAGTTGCTTCCTGGTTACTGATGTACAAGGAGGTGGCGGCAGACCTCGGCTGCACCACGCCAATCCACGGCTGCTTGGAAAAGGTGCGGCACAGGATTGGTGTTGAAGAAATGCATGGTGCTGGTGATTTCACCTGGCTTGTTACCTGCCATGATTACCGCCCAGCCTGGCCAACATGTAAACGGAGCTGGCAGCGGACCTGGGGTGCACCACACCAAACCACGGCTGCTTGGAAAAGGTGCGGCACAGGATTGGTGTCAAAGAATTGCATGGTGCTGGTGATTTCATCTGGCTTGTTACCTGTGGTAGTGTGCCGCCCAGCCTGGCCAACATGTACAACAAACTTTTGGATCCGCTGGCGTGTGACCCACAGTTGCTTGCATTGATCCTTGCAGTGGACGCGTCAGGGCGTGCTGCTGCTCAACGCCTGCCTCACAGCTGCCCTGACTGCCCTGACTGCCTGTGTTTGGTGGCGTTATTGCTTTTTGCTCGAGCTGAGCTGGTGATGATTGCTATGTACTGCTGCACACCTGCAGTGGACGCGCCAGGGCGTGCTGCTGCTCAACGCGTGCCTCAGCGTGCGCGCCAAGGCCTCCAACAGCCATGCGGGCAAGGGCTGGGAGGGCGTCACCAGCGCAGCGCTGGCAGCGCTGGCGCAGCGGCGCAGCGGCATCGTGTTCCTGCTGTGGGGCAAGTGAGTATGCAGTTTGTTGAGTATGTGGTTTGTTTGTTTGGTTGCTTGTCGATGCTGATGAGGCCCTTCATTGTGCGCGTGCTTCCAGTCTGACCCCTCAGCTGTCGCAGGGTGGTGTGCTGCTGCTGTGGCTGTGCTGATTAATGAATGCTGTTGATGCTGATGAGGCCATGCGAAATCCTATGCTGTGGTGTAGCAGCAGGTGCTGCAGACGCGGCTGTGTGGATGGCGCGCCGGTGTGTTATAGGTGCTGCCTACTGATGCAGTTACTGCCTTGTCATATCTTGTGGCATGGTGCGGCAGTGTGGCGTTTTGCTGGCGTTGTGCCAGTGTAGGCACGTGTTGTGTTTCGTCAGGTGTGTGCTGCCTCCTGGTGCTGTGCTGCAGGTTTGCGCAGGACCGCTGCGCCCAGCTGGTCATTGGAGGCATGTAAGCACGCTAGCGAGGTATCTTACTAGGATAAAGCTTGATAATGGTTTGTTTGATGTGGTGCCCGTGCCGTTGCTGACCTGCAGGTTTGCGCAGGACCGCTGCGCCAAGTTGGACATGCGGCGGCACCACGTGCTGAAGAGCGTGCACCCCTCGCCTCTGTCAGCACACAGGGTGAGAGCAGCTGGCTAGCGCAATGCAAGACACTTCCGTTTGTGTGATATGCAGCTCATGATGATTTTGTATGGTGCAGCATGCAACAGTGAAGTGCCTGCATGCATCCGCCAGCAGCTTCATGTGGCATGAGCAGCTGCACGCAGCTCACAGGCTGCGTTTGCAAAGCAGCGATGGCTGCGGACACTTGACAGCCGCAGTCAAGTTCCGCATTCACCCAAAACGTCCTAAGAGAAAAGGCCAGCCATGCTTGCTGCACGATCTCTTTTGTTTGACTGTGCTTATCTGCGTGTGCCTGTGCTGCTGCTGCTGCTGCTGCTGGTCAGGGCTTCCTGGGCTGCAGGCACTTCTCAGCCACCAACAAGCTGCTGCAGGAGTCTGGGCTGCCAGCCATCGACTGGCAGATAGACAGCGTGTGAGCAGGCACGTCTGGCAACTTCAGCTGCAGCAGGCAGTGTTTTCACGCACAGTGTGGCAGTAGGGGCAATCGGCAGGGGCTGCAATGTCGACTTGCGTTGTGCCCGGATGTAGGTGTGCCCAGTAACACCGTGGTAGGGCTGGCTGCTGTTGTGATTGAGCCAAGCGTCCAGTGGGGAAACAGCGGCTGCAAATGCCATTGGAAGGGGCAGACCCTGAGGTGCTGCAATGTTGTGCAGAGGACTGCATGGCATGTGTCTGTCATGACGCAGTGCTTGGCAGGGTTCTGCCTGGGCGGATGGGTGGTGGCCCCAAGCAGTGCTGAGTAACAGCATTGCTGTTCTTAGGCAGTAGTTGAGGGATGTCAGCACGGTGCGTTGTTGCTGTTAGCATCTAAAACCGGTTTTTTCTGGTAACCACCCAGCCAGGTCAACAGGTCAACTTCACTACAGCACACCTCAAGTGCTGGCACCATAACGTCAAGAGCAATTGCCCAATTTCACGCATCGGTCATAATTACAAGAGTTCGTCGCATGTAGAGACGCAGCAGTCTCGCTGGAAGTCGCATTATGGTGTCCACCAGGCAAACGCAACAACAGCGGCATACATGGGCAGACGATTACGATAACCGTCAACAACAAGTGTTCATCCGGCAGCTGCGTATGCTGGTAAGATGCAGCGGCACATGTAGGGCTTGCAGTTTGTGCGATCGATGCAGTTACCTACCCTGTATCCACCTGACTGCAAAAGCCATCATTCTGTATTTAGAGGTGTAAACTGCGTCATGCCATGCTCAGTGTACCACCTGCACCGCACACTGCTGCTGCTGCTGACCCAATGCTGTTGCTGCATGTTTGTACACAGTACCAGCGCAGCTTGAGGATGCGCTCAGCGCTTCCACTTCCAGAGCCACTGCCTCGGCTTCAATTAGACGGAACAAACCTGCCACGTGGCTGGGGCGCTAGTGCAGCCCCAGCAGCTGCAGCCGCAGCAACCACAGCAGCTGCAGCGCCAGTAGCCTTAGCACAGGGTGCAGGCATCAGCACAGACGACCCATGCCCTACCCAGGTGCCTGGTCAGCTTGCAGGAGCAGCTGCAGCAGCAGCAGTGGCGTCAGGTGCTGATGCTGGTACCGCTCAGGCTGCGGGAGCCACTGTGGCAGTGGCAGCAGCAGCACCTGCACCCGCAGCAGCTGCAGCTCAGCAGATTTGGCAGCAGGATGACGACGATGATGACAGTGACGATGAGCCACCAGGTGCGACATTTACCACGTTTGGCTAGTTAGCAGACACGTTCCTGAGACACCAACCGCTCGTTTGTAAGCATGTGGACGACACATGTGTGCTTGTTATGGTTGTGCAGTGCCAGCCCAGCAACATGCGCATCATTGCCACCAAACAATGCATCTACACATCTGTACTAGCTCAGCGCTCGACCCTGCATGACGTAGCTGCACTTCCTGCAAGCTGCTCAGATTGCCCGCACTGCACTGCTTGCAGGACTGGCAATCACTGGGGACGAAGATGACGACGAGGAGGCAGAGCAGGATGAAGAGTATGGGGAGGATGGCGATGATGACGTGGACATGACAGAGGGCAGCGAGCAGCAGGAAGATGAGGAAGAAGAAGAAGAGGATGAGGACGCATGGGATGCTGCACCGGCTCCAGCAGCAGCAACACATGTCATCAGGCAAGCGTGGGACAGGGCCGGCAGGCGCACTGCTGCAGCACGGCAGCAGCAACCCCAGCAGCAGCAGACAATTACTTTGGAGGATCTAGGCTTTGACACAGCTTACTATGAACAGCAGCAGCAGCAGGAGCTGGGCTTCAGTGCAGCCGTGCCGCTGCTGATGCCTGAGCAGTGGCAGCGGCCGGGCCCGTGCAGCTTCCTGCGGCACGGTGTTACTTTTGAGGGCTTCCAGCGGCTGTGCACGCAGCAGGGCGCGCGGCGCCGAGAGGAGCAGTGGACAGTCAGCGTAGTCATACAGGTGAGGCGCGGTGTGCTGGACTGCTGGTGGTGCGTGGCACAGCTGTGGCAAGGCTGCTTGCTGGACACGCCGCTTGAACACAAGCCTGCAGCTTCGGACTCTTGCAGGCATGGGGCTTGCCTGCATGTGTCCAGCAAATTTAACGCTGTAACTAGGCATCTCCAAGCAACGTCCTGCTCTGCT
Source organism: Scenedesmus sp. ARA3 (assembly GCA_004335835.1). Lineage (NCBI taxonomy): Eukaryota > Viridiplantae > Chlorophyta > Chlorophyceae > Sphaeropleales > Scenedesmaceae > Scenedesmus > Scenedesmus sp. ARA3. The sequence goes on from RWJK01000836.1 coordinate 15,087, forward strand.
GACATACTGCTGCTGACTTGCTGCTGCTGGCCTGCAGGATGTGGACCTTGCGCGCGGCTACGTGGCGGGCACCATGCAGGCGCGCAACGTGCCGGGCATGCAGCAGCCGATTGAGACGTTCTGGGAGGGCAGCATCGTGGATGACGTGAACCACACCTTCTACACGCGCGCCTGGGGCGCCAGCAGGGACACAGACCTGCAGCACTGGGCCAAGTTTGATGGCTGGCCCGCCATTAAGTGAGTGAACCAAATGCTCTCTGGGTTGGTTGCTGCCAGTAGTGGGTTTGAAGTTGATCGTGCGTGTGTGGGCCGCTTATGCTTGTGCATTACGCCTGTCCAGGCATTTCCCTGTCGCCCCCCACACACGGCACGCACGCTCACACATGTTGCTGCTTGTTACTTGCTTCAACTTGGCCTGCAGGTCTGCGGTGGTGCAGCACAGCGGGCGCTGCGGGCAGCTGGCACGGCACCCGGTCATCTACATGCGCTGGAAGGAGCAGTTCTTCGTGCAGAGCTGCCAGCAGGACTGCGGGCTCACCATCGCAGGCTTCTACTATGTGGCGCTGCACAGGCTCACAGGGCAGCTGCGGGGCTTCTACTATGACCCCTGCAGCAGCCCCTTCCAGGAGCTGAACCTGCGCGTGTGCAGCAGCAGCAACAGCGGCAGCAGTGTCAGCAGCAGTGTAGGTGCAAGCGGTGAAGGTGCCAGCAGCAGTGGCAGCGGCCGGCGCGGCAGCAGGCGACGCGCGGGCCAAGCAGCAGCAGCAGCAGCAGCAGCTGCTGCTGCTGCAGAAGGTGCGGCGGATGCTGGCAGCAGCGCGGCTGCTGTGGGTGGTGTGTCATTCTCCAGCTACAGCTTTGCTTGACCAGCAGAGTCAGTGGTGAACATGGGAGATGCACTTGCATGAGGAGGCTTTGCATTGCGCGCTGCTCAGGTCTGCTGCGGTTGGCGCACATGTTGCATTCTGGTTATGCATTTATACCACCTCCTGGACACCCTTCATGACGATGGGTTGCAACACTAACCTACCCAGGCCCTCATTTCGGCCTTACCTGTACTTGAGCATTGTCCAGAAGCATGACATAATTGTTTGGTATGTCATGTACACAGTACCTGGTTAGTACCCCATACCAACTTGGCTTGGGGCTGCAGATGTATGTGTGCCGGCAAATGACACCTGCACTGTTGCATGGCTGCGTGCAATGCCGCACCTCTGCTGCCAGCAGCTATAGCTGCATGCCTGTGCATGAGGGTAGGGATGACAGTGGGCAGCAGCATCAGCTGGTGCTGCCCATACTTGCATAATAGCATTTGATAAGGGGCACGCCGTGTTGCGTGCGTCATGCAGCGCTGCATAAGCACTGCAGCTTCTGATTTCTCTGTGCTATCGAAGGCTGCCACACTCTTCAGGCATGGCGGCCATGCAACTGCCGTCAGGCCACTTGGCCTGACATCCGATGGAGTCCATGGCAGTGGCACAACTGCAATAAGCACCTGCTGGCGTGCTGTTTGGTGGCACGACTTCAGTGGCATCATTCAGGCAGGATCAATGGATCTGCGGTAGTCACTTGGATGCTTCTGCCGCAGTGCGGCACCGGTCAATCATAATGGAGGTGCTCAAGCTTCCTGTTGCTGCAACTCTATATTTGGTGCGGTGCATGGCATTGCTGGCCTCATTCTGTGGTAACATGGCGATTGCATGAGGCGCTTGTCATTGCCGTTGCAACATCCGAGTTTGTGAGTGTAAACAGTCTAAGTGAAGTTCTATCATTACTGTGACTGCGTCCAAGCTAAACTGAGTCCAAGTCAAGGATGTTGTAAGCATGCAGACCCAAGTCAGCCCCAGCTGATAGCACTGCAAACAAAAGGCATGAAAGGGACGCGAGCTCCTGCTGCTCAGCATGCTTTGCATGTGCCTTGCCTGGCCATGGCAATGATGATGACAAGTTTCAAAACAACAACAAACCCTACCTTCAGCAGTACTAGTTTGCGCAACTGGGGCCATTGGTGCAGCATACTCATGGCCAAGTATGATCAGGCTGCATGACTACTGCATGCAGACAGCATCGGAAATAATACTGTTGCAGCACACGTCAGCCAGCATTCAACTGACACATGCGTCGATCAGTGGCGACGCTGCGGCACGGTTGTCACAAATGCAACCCGTTTTACTAAAATGTAGGTCAACCACAAGACACACGGTTGCTCATGTTTCTTAGATGCAGGTTCTGTGGTGCTGTGACCTCACACACAAGCGCGAGTACTGCAAGCCGACATGGCCCGTCACTGCTGCTGTGACAGCAGCCTGAACCTAAAGGCAAGCGAGGCACAACATCAGCATCGGAAACGCCGCACGCAAGCACTTGCCAGCACCAGCAGCGCAGCGTTGGTGCTTGCCGTGCATCTATCCACACACACAAAATGCCATCCCAACGGCACAGCACGATCTGCCAGCGCTGTTGATGCAACTGCTGCCCGCAGTGTGTAGCCAGCATCGCTGCTGGTGCTGCTGGAACCACCCACAGCCGACACAGCTGCTGCTGCTGCTGCTGCATGCGCCAGCGGGCACCTGAACTCATTGCGTTGGTGCTGCTGCTACTCCTGTTGGATCAAAAACTTGCTGACCCGTGCTGCTAAGCTGCTGCTTGCAGCGCACAGCGTCTTTGCAGCAACACACTTACTGCACTGCATAGCACTGTGATGGTGGCCTAGCGCAGCTCATGTTCCAGCCAACCTGCTGCACAACAATCCTGCAAGCCTGCCGCTTGCTTCATTGCGGCTTGCCGTTTGCTGCTGCTGGCGCCTGCTGCAGTTGCTGCAGCTCCTTATCGAACGTGGCCTCTACTTCTGCTGCACTGGGAGTCATGAGTGGCTCAACCACTGGCACTTCTTCCCCAGGCACTGGCACATCATTGGGCCGGCTGATGCTGAGGCTGATGTTTTGTTCCTTTTTGAAGCTGGAGGCCTTGCTGGGAGGCGCGCCTTGCAGGAGAGTGAGGCAGGGGTGAGGCAGCAAGTCCGTGCGCAGAGCAGCAGCAGTTGGTTTAGGTTCAGGTGGAGCAGGAGAGCAGCTGGTGGTTGATGTAGCATTGCTGTGCTGCTAGATCCCGAATATATATACTTGTCAACAAGCGTGCATAACAGTCTGCTCTGCAACTGTGCAACACAAGAGACAGTGGCTGCATGCATGTCTGCACATGCAGGTTGTGTACTGCTGCTTTCTCCTCAGAGCATGGCATCGCAAGCGACAGGTTCGGCTTTATGAAAAGATCATCAAAGTAGCGGGTATTAGGAAACAAAAGCATTGCGTTGCGTGGCCTGTGTGTGCTGTGGTGGTCAGTCAGCAGCTCAAACAGCTGCTGCAACGCAAGGTTGCGCTTACCTGGGTTTGTAGCGTCCATTCTGCTTGATTCTAGGATGTAGATTTGTCAAACAAGCAGCAAACCACTTCAAAGGAAAGGAAGACGGCAAAATGTAGAAGCCAGCAAGGACGCAATGATTGCAATCCGACAGTCGAAGTGTGCATTCAAGGCAAATCACTGAAAGGATCTACACCTGTTCGGAGGGGCTGATCAAGTCCGCAGTCAGTTGACGGGAGTTGGGAGTTGGGAGAGCTTCAAACACCGTTATACCTGATGAATGACCACGTGCACGAACAAGCTGTCTGAGATATTTTCCGTCAAATGTGAATGGAGAAGAAACTGCTTGGCTTGCCACAGCACACATCTCAAGACCACAAGCCAGGCAGTGGCACAATGTGCAGCTTCAAACTGTGAAGTTCACATGCATGGTGTGTATGCACAGCCAAGCACGCCAGGTAAGGCCCTTCGCTGAAGGATGTGATTTATAACTAATCAACAAACGCGGACAGTGTGAGAGCTTTCTGTTTAAAATGAAGGTGACCAGGCAATACTCTGTGTTGGTGCATGTTCAACTGGCTGGTGCACCAGCAGCCACGTGGCTGCTGCTGCAGCACTGCTGCTGAATACGATGTTAGGCCTGCTGCAGCTGCTGCCCCATCTGCTGCAGGCATGTTGCTCTGCCCTGCAGCCGCCTCAAGATGCGTTGATGCAGTCAAACACACTCACGAGTGTTATGTGTTATGTTACCTTGCATACGCCACTCAACCAAGGAGTGGGAGCCCCAATCAGGAGCCAACAAAAAGGCTCAAAGGGGCAGGAAACATCGAAGAACAACTCATGATTGTCCAGAACATTTACTGGGAGCAGTAGCAGCAGCAGGCCCTGTGCATTGCACAAATATGCAATGCTGCTGCCGCAGCATGCTGCGCAGCAAACTCAGCAGCAGCGCTGGGCGTGCTGCCTCCGCTGCACCACATCGCCGTGTTTTCCAATACCACTGCTGCATCTGATTAGCTGTGCCGCTGCCAATATGTAAGGGCTGGTATTTTTGCTGCTGCAATTGCCAATTTTTGCCAGCTTTCAGCCCACACTTGTCTGGATGAGTCAGCACACAACAGCTCAGCGCAGACTGAGCACAGCAACGCTCAACAATTCAGCTAGAGCTGATCCAAAAACTCAATGTCTGGTCACGTCAGCTGGAAAGTCCTGTTGGCACACAACCACTGTGCCACGTCTCACGCTGAGAAAACCCAAGCTCAATTAAGTCAGAGTGTGTGTTGTAGCCCGAAGTGGCAGCGCTGGCTGCTCGCTTGAACAATGCTGCATATGTGTGCATGTACGCAGTCATCCCAACCAACATAGACCAGAAGGCCCAAGCCGGCATGCCACCTGGTTACGCCATGCGTGGTGCACCACTCAATATTGAAGTTAGTATAGGCAATTTCATACAGCAAAGAAGGTGAGCAGCACACCACACACACGCATAAGTTCAAGCCGGCGCAAGGCACAGCACCCTGAGAATTGTTGGAGGCATTCTGTCCAACAGCTGGCTGATACACGCAGAATGCGTGCATGCACCAACATGCAACTCAAAACCAATGCGCAATCATGTTTCCAAGGCTCTTTGGAGCGATGCCCCACTCAATTGACTAAGCCTGGGACAGCACATCAATCATGAGAGACAGTCACAACCCACGCAGGCCCCTAGGGGTGACACCAACATGACCATTAACAGCTGCCGGCCGCTCAAACTTATATCACCATCATCATGACCCACTGCGGGTGGTCCTGCGCTGCATCAGCAAACAAGCATCGCTGCGGCTGGTCACCTCCCGCTGAAGTGTGCCCATGCAGGTTGTAGACTGTGCGGCACCTGCAGCCAACAACACAGCTGGCGGCCGCTCAAACAGCCACGTGTACATCCACACCCTGCATAGCACTCGACCCATGCTGCCTGCCTGCCATGCATGAGCATGCTGCCACTGCTGAAATAGGCCGAGTGACACGGAACACAAACTGCTCAAATGAGTTTGCAACGCCCTTGGCTTTCAGGCAACGAGCAGTACTGTGCACGCAGTAGCATACCTCCAACAGCCACACAGCATTAAACGCGAGGAATGAGGCGGCAAAGAACAGAGACATTTTGCCCCAATTCACTGCCAAGTAGGTGTTGACAGCTGTCTGGAAGATTGCATTGTGCGTGATTGTGTAAATCAGCTGGAAGCGAGTCACGCGGATGCTGCGTGCCGCCCACAACCTCGCCTGCTGCTGCTGCTGCTGCTGCTGCTGGCTGCCTTTTGTCGCAATGCCGTGCACCCCTTGGCCGGCTGCATTGAGGCTGCTTGCCAGGATGTGTGTGTTGAGAGATACATACACCACAAACTCGCAGAACACATTCCCCAGGTACAACCAGCCGACAAACAGCTGGTAGGGGTTGTGCACCATGGTTAGAATGTAAGCCACATCAGCTATTGTGAGCACATGATGGAAATACAACAGCCATGTGAAGCCTTGCGCCTTCGCAGCAAGTTCAACGATGTACAGGCAGGAGAGAAAGACTGCCTGCGTATATACTGCACCTAAGGCAGCTGCACTGCTGATATTCAGAGCGCCAATGCGCCAATCCACTGCAAAGGACATCGTAGCAACCCAGACGATGAAAGAGGCGAGTAACACAAGGCCTACCATGCTATTAATAGGTATCCAGATGGACATTGCCGATGCGCTGATGCCATGCTTGCGGCGCATGTAGCTGCCACACACGGTGTACGACACGCGCAGCAACAGCAGCAGCACCACTGCAGATGCACCAACCATGTAGAGCCGATATGAGGCTAGCTTGTCATTGTGGCTCATTCCCTGTGGCACCCAGGCATCCTTGCAGGTGGAAGGCCCACCCCAGCAGTGCAGATGAGCAGACTCAGCTGCTGGCTGCAGCGCTGCAGGCTGCAGCAGGGGGCTGTCTGAAGCTCCTGCAAGCAAAAAGGCAGGGAGGCAGTGCAGGAAAGCAGGCAGTCAGGCCATCAGGATGCATGTAGGCTGCAGTACATGGCTGTCTGGAAGTGCTGCCAACTGTTGTACACATGTGAGCCCAGCTGCTGCACATTATGATCGGCATGTTGATTGGAACCTGCAGGTGATGATGTTGGCACGACTTCGTTAGCAGCCATATTTTAAGACGATTGTTTTGCTTCCTGGCGAATCTAGTGCCTCAGAGACTGAGTACTCTGAGCTTGTGGAGGTCTCTGACACTTGATGTCTGTCACCCCCCCCCCCTTCTTTTGCAAGATTAATTGGATTCTTGCTGGACCCCATGAGCCTTGTCTGGCTCCTTTGTGGGTGGGCCTGTGGCCCTACTTTGGTAACTGGTAACTGGTAACTGGTAAAACCATGAAACACTGCTGTGCACAGGATTGTCCATGATGGGTTCAACCCATTACCAAGATGTTGCTGGGAACTTGCTTTGCTGGCAACGTTGCTGTTGCAGCTGCCACTGCAGCAATTCTTCCACCTATCACGATTTATGGCATCTACATGGGTCAGGCACATGTGTATCGTGCTGTACGGTGCGCTGTGACAGGTGGCAGCAGGATAGCCTGTACAGTACATGCATGTGCGCACATGCGGCATGTCAAACACAACTGTGCTGCTCTAGAAGCTCCTGATGATGTGTTCACAACATCTATAGCTGATGATATGAGCATGTATAGTCTGCTGATGCTGCAGGGAACTGAACGTTTGGGAACGAGGTAGCCAGGCCATGTGCACGTCCATATGAAACTCACCCAAGTGTGATGCTTCCGTAGTTGCAGCTTTGACAACAGAAGGAGGTGCAACACCCGTGAAGTTTGGATCTGCCGCCTCAGACTGCACCGCAGCACCCTGACGTTCGGCAGCACCAGCACCAGCTGCGGTTACGACTCCATTCGCTGGCCTGCGACGCGCGCCATACCAAGTTAGTACGCATTAGCATACACATAGCCTACTCAGCTCACATATTACACACCCGATGACACCGAGCACAGACAGCGCCAGTGCCAATCGCAGCAGCATGACGGACCGAAGCAATACGGTAACGATGGAGATGTGGCTACGCGAATGCTGCAAGTGCCGCTCTCAGTTTTTCAGTATTCAATATTTCAATACTCAAGGAGAAGCGAGTCCAAAGAAAGCTCCGAGGCTCAGGTGAGCGGTTCCATGATGCGCAGTCAACCAAGTCAACTGTGGTTTTGCGTGGGCACCTACTGTGACACACAGTCACTGCCATGGACTCATTGCAGTTTCAACTGCTGACGTGTCATGTAGGTACCTCTCCCAGCACTGCTGCTGCAGATGCACTGACAGCTGCTGCTTGCTCAGCGTGTACAAGCGGCTGACTGCCAGTCGGTGAGCAGCGCGCGCACGTGTCCCGCGAGCGCCCTGTGTCATCATCATCAAATTTACCCATCACACCACAGCAACACAATTTCAAGAAAGGTTGTAGATACTTGACTGAAATCAAACAAAGACAAAGGGCTGTGCAAATTTGAGCTCCCGGTGTGCTGCCTCCAGTTTGGTGTCATTCTCATCATCTAATTACCCACTAGCCCTTAGCAGTCCAGCTCCTGCTGCTGCAGCTGCAGTGCAGGCTGCCAGCCCCAGCAACCAAGAACTGGCAGGGCTTTGCACAGTGTGCTTGTTTCAGCTTGCTGGTGGCTGCTGCTGGAGGGCCTGCTGAATCTGCTGCTGCACCCGCTGCAGTAAGTCCCCCTGACCTGCAGACGCCTCAGGCGCGTCTGCTGCAGTCGACTTTACACATGAATGTGGCCCACTGGCAGCAGCAGCAGCAGGGGCAGATCCCGTGCCCTGAACAGAAGAGTCATGCTGCTGCTGCAGCGGCATACTCAGCAGCAGCGCTGCCTGCGCTGACTTGGTGGTGTGCAAAGCCGCAGCTGCATCTCTTCCTTCCAGGCCTGCTGCCTGTGCATGGGGGCCACTACGGTCCACTGCTGCAGCCGCCCCTTGCTGCTGCTGCTGCTGCTGCTGCTGCGAACCAAACGAGCTTGCCAGCGCATCCATAGCTGTCGGTGATGCAGCCGCTGCTGCTGGCGCTGCAGTGTGCAAGATCTGCAGGGCAGCAGCATGCACAGCGGGCCCCGGACCTGCTGCTGCTGCTGCTGCTGTGGCGCCTGCTTGCTGCTGGCTCTGCCTGTTAGCTTCGCTAGCCACAGCAGCAGCAGCAGCAGCAGCAGCAGCAGCAGCAGCAGCAGCAGCACTAGTTCCCGCTGCATTGCCATGTGCAGCTGATGCAGGCTGCCCTGAGGCTGCCGCTGCTGCTGCTGCTGTGCCAAGTGGTGCGCTTGGCGGCGCTGCTGGTGCAGCTACCATGGCCGCCAGAGCAGCATTCAGCCCTTGCAGTGCTTGCGGCGAGAAACCTGCAACGCTAACGCCAGGTGCACTTGCTTGCTGCAGCTGCTGCTGCCCTTGTTGCTGCCGCTGCTGCTGCAGCAGCTGTTGCAGCGCCTCAGCAGACATAGGAATAAGGACCCCTTCAGGCAGGCCACCCTGCTGCTGCGGCTGCTGCTGCTGCTGCTGCTGGGCTCGAGCCTCATGTGCCAGCCCTGTCCCCGCCGACAGCGGCCGCAGCCCTGCAGCAGCAGCTTGCTGCAGCATGGCTGGCCGCACCATCACCACTTGTGGGCCCTGTGCATTATGTTGTGGCAGCGCAGCGCCCTGCAGCGCGGGCTGTTGCATGGCCTGCAGCGCAGGCTGCACTATGCCTTGCTGCACCATCACCACTTGTGGGCCCTGTGCATGATGTGGCGGCGCAGCGCCCTGCTGCTGCTGTATGGCCTGCAGCGCAGCAAAGCGGGCAGCTGGGTCGAGCGCCTGCATTGTCATCACATTGCTCAAGCTGGACACAGGCAGCTGCGACAGCACGGCCTTTGTACTGGGTGGCAGCTGCGCCATTTGCACACCGAGCATCTGCAGCATAGAAGCGCGCAGTGTGTCGGGGCTCCCCTGCGTTGCAATATTCCCAGGCTGCTGCTGCTGCTGCTGCCGCTGCTGCTGCTGCGGCTGCGCCTCATGTGCAGAGGCTGGCCCAGGCAGCAGCCGCAGCCCTGCAGCAAGTGCTCGCTGCAGCTGTGAGCGCTGCACCCTCACCACTGCCGCGCCGTGCTGCTGCTCCTGTGGGGGCGCAGCATTTCGTAGCGCCGGATGCCGCAGCGCCCCCTCAAGTGTGGCTGGCCGCACACCTGGCTGCAGCCCCTTGAGCATCTTCAGTAAACTGCACAAGCTTTGCAGTGGCAGCAGCGGCAGCAATGCGCCTGCATCTGCTGCTAACTGCCCCAGGGGCACCCCCAGCACCTCGTGCAGCTCCTGCAGCTTGAGAGCCCGCAGGGAGGCAGGACTTGCTAGCATCACCACCTCCTCAGGCTGCTGCTGCTGCTGCTGCTGCTGCTCTGCAGGGTCCGCTGCATCCTCCTGCACCTGCAGCTCGCCTGCCCCAGCTGCTGCTGCTGCTGCTGCCCTGCTCTGCTGCACTGCCGCCTCTGTCGCCTGCCCCTTCAGCAGATCCTGCAAGCAAGCCACACTACCATGCAGCACCTTCCCAGCAGCTACCTCTGTACCTGGCTGACTCGCACTGCTGCTGCTGTTGCTGCTGGCTTTGGATGCATAGTCGGCAACAGCAGCAGCTGGAAGCCCTGCAGCTCTGCCAGCCGCCTCAACTAGCCTCCAAGTAAGACCACAGAGGGCCCTGATATACTGCTTGCCCTCTGCTTGATCAAACAAATGCCCTCCAAAGCCGCTCTTTGCAAGCTCCTGTGTGCTTTTCAGCAGCGGCAGCAGAGCAGCTGCTGCTGCCCGCCTGCAGGGGTCGTCGAACAGCACCGGCTGCTTGGTGTGCAGTCCAGCAGAGCCGCCAGCAGCAAAGGATGCGAGGGCGCCTTTTGCTGCTGCCCTGCGCTCGCGCTGCTGCCGCTTGTCTGAGGGCGTTACTGCGACTGCTGCTGCACCCGTCGGCGTTGCTGCTGCTGCTGCTGCTGGAGCAGGCGTGCTGCCCTTGCTAGGCGTCACTGGCAGTGGCGTAACGCCCCTGCTGCCAAGTGCTGCTGCTGCTGCTGCCTCGTCTTCTTCCTCCTCCTCTTCTTGTTCTGCTGCTGCTGCTGCTGCGGCGGCGGCAGTGGCTGGGGGTTGCGGACTGCCACCCAAGCTGTCCTGGCCAGCCCCGTGTCTCTGCCCATCCTGCTGCTGCTGCTGCTGCTGCTGCTGCTGTTTCAGCTGCAGGGGCTGTAGCTCTGGCAGCTTCCCCTGCCCCAGCAGCTCCTCAACCATCCCCTCAGCTGCACCTGCCAGCTCCTGATGTGCCTGCAGCAGCGGCTGCACTGCAGACCTAGACAAAGACTGCAGCTGCGCCACATACCCTTGCAGGGAGACTGAGAGCTTGAGCTCTCTGGCCTTAGGGAAGGGCTTCAGCTGCTTTGCTGCATCTTTGAGAGCATCCAAGGCAGCTGCGGCAGCAGCAAAGGCCTCAGAGTATGAGACTGCTGCTGCGGCCACGTTGCTGCTATCACAGCCTGCTGCATCAGCGCTTGCTGCTGCTGCTGCTGCTGATGCTTTCAGCTGCTGCTGCTGGCACTGCTGCTGCCGCTGCACCAGCTGCGCCAGGTGCGCATGCGCCAGGAACTGCAGCAGCTGCTCAGCCTCGCTGTTGCTGAGGCCTGCATAGTCACCGCTCAACCCTGCTGCTGCTGCTGCTGTTGGTGCTGCTGCTGCCGGCGGGCCTGGCTCATCGCCAGCACTGCTCAACCTTTTTGCTGCTGCCGCTGCTGCTGCTGCCACCTGGCCTGGCTCATCATCAGCAGCAAACTCCTGTGCAGCTGCCAGCAGCTCCCCCAGCTTCAGCAGCTGCAGGGGAGGTGGCCTGCCCCGGTTGCTGACTTTCTGAGGCACTAGTGCCACCCCCAAGTAGTCAACATACAGCTGGAAGGCAGCAGCCAGAAGCTGCTGCTGTTGCTGCTGCTGCTGCTGCTGCACGTCTTCCTCTGCAGCTTGCCCCTGCTCACGGCCACTGCTGAGCTCAGCAGAGATGCTGTGCTGCGGCTGCTGCTGCTGCTGCTGCTGCTGCTGCTGGGGCTTGCTGCTGTCTGCAAGGCAGGTGAGGAAGGTCTGCAGGCGTGATGCTGCCTGGCTGTCGCTGCTGCTGCTGCTGCTGCTGTTTGCTGTGAGCCGCAACTTAAAAGCCTGCATGCGGCTGCCAGCTGCTGACGGGGTGGGGCTGCGGCTGCTGCTGCCAGCACCTCCAGCGCCTCCAGCAGCAGCAGCAGCAGCAGCAGCAGCAGCAGCAGCAGCAGCAGCAGCAGCAGCAACTGGCGCTGAACTAGCGCTCGGCACTGCTGCCGCCGCCCCTGCTGCTGCTGCTGCTGCAAGCTGCACCACACCAAATCGACTCACCGCTGCTGGCACCGCTGCAGGCTTTACTCCTGCGGCACTGACATCAGCAGTAGCAGGTCCTTGCACAGCAGCTGTTGCTGTTGCTGCTGCTGCATTGCGGGCCTCCCATGCTGCCTTGTACTGCTGCATCACAGGGCCCAGCTGCTGCAGCAGCTGCCGCAGCATCAGGCCTGCCGCTAAACCGCCCAGGTCCTTGTGCCTGAACCCTGGCTCTGCTATGTCATTGATCTGACCTACACCGCGGCTGGCCAGCAGGCTCTGCAGTGCGGCTGACAGGCCCGCTAGGTCCCCTTGTGCTGACAGCACCTGCACGCAAAGCACAGCACAGAACATAAAAGTTGCCAGTATTGATGCGTAAGGTTGGCTTGGCTGCAGCACCCCAGCAGGCTCTGCAGTGCGGCTGACAGACCCGGCAGGTCACCCTGCGCAGACAGCACCTGCGGGCAATGCAATAGACGCGCAACGTGCAGAGAGGCGTCGCAAAGTCATCGAAACCTATGAGTTTGCGCGACGAATAGTAGTTAAAAGTGCACTGAGAGACAGCAGGCCTCGGCTGGCCAGCAGGCTCTGCAGTGCGGCTGACAGGCCTGGCAGATCACCCTGCGCAGACAGCACCTGCACACATGGCACAGCACAGAAAGTTGTCAGTGTTTGGGGCATGGAGATCGCTTGGCTGCAGCACCCCAGCAGCCTCTGCAGTGCGGCTGACAGGCTTGGCAGATCACCCGGCGCTGACAGCACCTGCGCACATGGCACAAGACAAAGCGTAGTCAGTGTTAGAGCATAGGGTTGGCTTGGCTGCAGCACCCCAGCACGCTTTGCAGTGCTGCTGACAGGCCTGGCAGATCACCCTGGACTGACAACACCTGCACGCATGGCACAGCACAGAGCGAAAGAGTCGTCAGTGTTGAAGCATAGGGTTGGCTTGGCTGCAGCACCCCAGCAGGCTCTGCAGTGTGGCTGACAGGCCTGGCAGATCACGCTGCGCAGACAGCACCTGCACACATGGTACAGCACAAAGAGGTGTCAGTGTTTGGGGCATGGAGTTGGCTTGGCTGCTGCACCCCAGCAGGCTCTGCAGTGCGGCTGATTAGGCCGGCAGATCACCCCGCGCAGACAGCACCTGCACACACGGCACAGCACAGAACAAAAGAGTTGTCAGCGTTACAGCGTAGAGTTGGCTTGGCTGCAGCACCCCAGCAGGCTCTGCAGTGTGGCTGATTAGGCCGGCAGATCACCCTGCGCAGACAGCACCTGCGCACATGGCACAGCACAGAACAAAAGAGTTGTCAGTGTTGAAGCACAGGGTTGGCTTGGCTGCACCACCGCAGCAGGCTCCGCAGTGCAGCTGACAGGCCCGCCAGGTCACCCTGCGCAGACAGCACCTGCACACAACGCACAGAACAGAGAGGGGTCATACCATGCGGCCGCCACTAAGAAATGTGCCTACTGGAAAACACATCATCCAGCCACACTGTAAGCACAGGTACGCTTGCAGCAGCTTCCATGGATTGCAGCAGCATGCCAGCGCAAGAGGCTCACCCTCAGGTGCAGCAGCAGTACCCGCTGTAGCCGTGTGTTGGTGGCGCGGCTGCTCTCCTCCTCACCCCACCCCCTGAAGTAGGTGGGGCGGCTGCCCCAGCAAGCCTCGGCAGCACTGCTGTCAACACTAGCGCCAGCGCCAGCAGCAGCAGCAGCAGCAGCAGGTCCTGCTGCCGTCTGTGTTGATGCTGCCAGCTGCTCTACACGACTGCCAGCAGCAGCTGCAGCAGGCAGTACCGCCGCTGTCTGCGCTGCTGATGCTGCCAGCGCCTTACACCGCACAGCCTCCGCATTCACCATCTGCACCTCACAGCCCTGCTGCTGCTGCTGCTGCAGCCGCCGCCGCTGCCGCCGCAGCTGCTGCTGGCTGGGTGTGTGGCTCGCCTTGACTAGTCCGCTGCGTGTGAGCATGACCAGGGAGAAGGGGCAGCCGTCGCCTCCTAGTGTCAGCAGCTTGGACAGAGCCGCCAGCGCAGCATCAAACCTGCAGCAGCCGCAAAGCAGCAAAAAGCAGCCGTTCAAGATAGCTGTTAAGAATCATTCAAGATAGCTGTTGCTGCCCAGCATCAGGCGCTTGGACAGCGCGGCACGCGCAGCATCAAATCTGCAGCAGCATACAGCAGCAAGCAGCAGGCGAAAACTGTCACCGCCACTGGTTCGGACCGCATCAGCAGCTTGGACATCGCGGCGAGCGCAGCCGCAACTCCGCAGCAGAAGTCTGCAGGAGCAACAACCCACCTGCCAAGCATGTACAGTCCTTTAGCCAGGCTGTAGCGTGCAGGGGCCAGCGGGTCCATGTAGCAGCCCTGGCACTCCCCCAGTGCCCCGCTGGCATCCTGCACCAGCAGCTCAACAGCCAGCCTCCACAGCTGCACTGCAGGCTGCGCCACACCCTGCTGCTGCTGCTGCTGCAGTTGATCTGCCAGCTGCTGCTTGCTGAGCGGCTCCTTGAGGAGCGCCTGTAGCTGCACCAGCAGCAGCTGCTGCTGCTGCTGATATGCTGGCTCCACCTGCCGCCGCTGCTGCTGTGCCAGCTGCTGCAGCAGCGGCTGCAGTTGCTCTCCGACCGCGGGATCGAAGCACCACTTGCCGACCATCTGTAGCACCTCAAGCAGCTCATCTAATGCTGCTGAGCCTCCCTGCATTGCATTTGCTGCAGCCGCTGCACTTCCTGCAGTGCCGCAGCTCAATATATGCCCTGATCCTGCCACTGCTGCTGCCAGCAGCTTCATCCGCATGCCATGCAGCTTCACAAAAGGCTGCAGGTATGCAGCGCCGCAGTGCTGCTGGCTGCGGCTATGCCAGCATGCTGCTGCATAGTGCCACAGGCAGGTGGATTGCCAGCCTGGCTGCTGCAGCTTGCAGGCCAGCTGGCCTAGAAGCAGGTGCGACTGCCAGCTGGTGCTGGTGTTTGCTTGCTGTGCTTGCAGGAAGCAGAACTGCACAGAAGACGATGGGCAGAGAGGGCAGGAAATCTAAGAAGGTAGAAGAAGAACGAGCGGCGGATTACAGAAGATGCTCAGCAGCAATTATGGATCAAGTGGGACACAGGCCATCGACGCAAAAAAAAGAACATGTTGAAGCAGGCGTACTGGTCAGTTCGCTCACCTGCGCTGCTCTCAGCAGCTGAAGGCGGCCAGCATCTCTCAACAGCTTGTACCGCCACGGCTCATGCCAGGGAACAAGGCACACAGCAGCATCCCGCAGCAGCAGCCCCAGGCTGCCTAGGCAGCTGTTGATGCCTTGCACATCTTGCATTGAACAAGGCCAGGATGCCACAAAATATTTGTGCAAAACCCATCATACATATGCATGGCTTTCCCTGGATAGTTGTGCGTTATCATGCCCTCACCTGTGCTGCGCTCAGCAGCTGCAGCCGGCCAGCGTTTCGTTCTGGCTTGAACCTCCACGGCTCATGCCAGGGAGCAAGGCACAAAGCAGCATCACGCAGCAGCAGCCCCAGGCTGCTGAGGCAGCTGTTCATGCCCCGCACATCACCCTCATCCCGCCGCTGCTGCTGCATCAGGCGCACAGCCACCACAGTCGCGCGCAGCGCGCGGCGGCTGAAGCGCTGCTGCAGCAGCAGCTGCTGCTGGCGGCTGCTGCTGCCAGGAGCGGGGCTGCCTCTAGCCGCCGCCGCTGCCGCTGCTGCTGCTGGTGGTGGTGGTGAGTCTGGTGCTGCATTGTCTGCGGAAGCATTGGCGGCGGCGAGTGCTGCTGCAGCTGCTCGCCACTCAGACACGGGTGCTGCACCTGCTGCCTCTTCCAGCAGACGCTCCTGCGGCACAGAGAACAGCACATGACGCCAAAATGGTGTGACCAGTGTGATAGCGCAACACACACCCGCTGTATCTGTTTGCCTCTTCCAGCAGCCGACCCTGCAGCGCAGTCGGCAGCTCGGGGCCTGGCAGTGTTGAGCAGAGGTGATGGTTTTGAGGGTGACGACCCACAGAACTTTGCTTGTGCAGAGCTGTCAAACATCCAGGCCTGCAAAGCTGCTACCATGCAACAAGTCCCAAGCGCGTCCAGCAGCGGAGGTGGATGCGATTTGAGGTCATGAGTGCATTCCTGGTGCCACCAGGCAGTGCCACACAGTGACAAACACATGGACGAATGGGATGGGATGCAATCTCCCCCAGCACCACTCACTGTCACGTTGCCGCAGCAGGCACCACCAATACTGTACACCCTCAGCAGGCAGGCAGCATGCACACAACACAGCCACTCCCTCCCGGCCTTGCTCACTCACCGTCGCAAAGAGGTACAGCTCAGCCAGCCGTTGCCACGTGGCAGCACTCCAATCTTAACAGCAGCCAAATGCGCGTGCCAGCACCCATGCCAGCACATTTGCAACACAGCCCAAGAGACACATTTCCCGCCGCCCTCTCCGTGACACACTGCCAGCAGCAGGCCTGCCACACAACACAGCCCCATCCAACAGCGATTCCAACATATCCCAATTGTTTACCGACCCGGCTCACCGTCACAAACAGGTACAGCTCAGCCAGGCGTTGCCAGGTGGCAGCAGCAGCAGGCCGCACAGCCAGATCCAGCAGCAGCAGCCGCTCCTGCTGCACCACCTCACCCAGCCCAGGCCCACCCTCGTCACTTGTTAGTGACACTGTTAGGCGGCCGCCGCTGATGCTGCTGCCGCCGGATGCCACGTCAGCATCTGCTGAGTCATCATCGTCATCATCATCATCAAATGACTCAGCATCATCATCGCAGCCGGCAGCAGGCAGCAGCCGGGGCAGCTGGAAAGCTGCTGCATGGTACAGCAGCGCGTGAAGCTCCTGCAATGGGTCTGCTGCTGCTGCTGCTGCTGCTGCTGCTGCTGCTGGTGGTGATAGTGATAGTGGTAATTCTGCTGCTGGTGCTGCTGCTGCTGCTGCTGGCACTTGTGTCTGGGTGCTGCTGGACCCAGCTAGCTGTGATCGCTGCTGCTGCTGCTGCTGCTGGAGGCTACTTGGCAGGTTCAGCACCAGCTGCAGATCTGCTGTGCTCCAGCCATGCACACCATTAGCAACAGCAGCAGCAGCAGCAGCAGCAGCAGCAGCAGCAGCAGGGGCAGCAGCAGCTACAGTACCATTTGGCACTGGACTGCCTGCAGCGCCTGCCTCCACAGGATGCATCTCCGCATCAGCATCGCTGCCGCAGCTACCACCCATAAGCAATGACCTTGCTGCCTGCTGCTGCTGCTGCTGCTGCTGCTGCTCTTGCTGCAGTTGAGGAATGCCGTCTATGCCCAGCAACCCCACATCATCATCTGATGCAGAGAAAGCAGCTCCATCTAGCACTGCTGCTGCCCTATCTGCAGCAGCAGCAACCAGAGCAGCGGGAGGGCCCGGCAGGCGCTGCTGCAGCTGCTTCAGCAGTGGAAGCTGCTGCTGCCAGAACTGCTGCTCTGCCTCAAAGGCCGTGCTGGGCTGCTGCAACCGCTGCTGCTCCTGCTGCTTGTTTGTGGCTTCTTCGTCGTCTGTGTCGCTGCCGCTGCCACTGCTGGTGCTGCTGCTGCCATTGCCTGCAGCTGCTGCCACTCCAGCAGAAGCGGCAGCAGCAGCAGCAGCAGCAGCATGGCCAATTGCCTGTGGCTGCTCAGCTTGGATTGCCAGCTGCTGGATCTGCTGCTGGCTTGCTGCAGGCAGTGCAAGGCCAGCAGAGCACCCTGCTGCAGAAGCAGCACCAGCTGCTGCTGCTGCTGCTGCTGTGTGAGCAAGCTGCAGCAGGCGATCCTTGGTGCTGCAGGCTGCAGCCGCTGCTGCATACTGCCCATTGGCGCGTGGATTGTGCGCAATCTCTGCTGACGAGGCACCTACTGACACATACCTCCACACCCGCAGCAGCTCCATTGCACTGCTGCTGCTGCTGCTGCTGCTGCTGTTGCCCTGTGGTGGATGTACCCTTGGCTTGAACAGCCCAGCCTGCTCACCCTCAGTACTGCCATCCTGCTGCTGCTCCACCTGCTGCCGCTGCTGCTGCTGCTGGCGAGAGCCCTTGGCAGCAGCTGCTGATGAGGTTAGTGCAGCATGTGCTGCCTTGACTGCTGCAGTTGCCACAGCTGCTGCATCAGGCATACTTGGCGGTGATGCAGGCACACCAGCATCAGCAGTAGCAACTGCGCCATCTGCTGCTGCTGCCTCACCAGCTACTACGGCAGCAGAAGATGTGACCGCCGCTGCTGCTGCTGCTGCTGCTGCTGCCGCCCCCGCCGCCGCTGCTGCTGCTGCTGCTGCCGCCGTTGCTGCTGCTGCTGCCATGGCCTGCACCAGAGGCCCCTGGCCAAAGTCGTGGCTCCTCCAAGGCACTTCAAAGCCATGCAAGTCCAGCAGCAGCTGCGCAAGAGCCAGGTCCACCACCCGCTGCTGCTGCTGCTGCTGCTGCTGCTGTTGCTGAGTCGCCTTCTCGCCCTGCTGCTGCTGCTGCTGCTGCTGCTGCTGCTGGGGCACGTCCTGACCCTGCTGCTGCTGCTGCCTCCAGAACACCAGCAGCAGCCGATCCCATGCCACCTTCAGGAACTTGTCCACGTCAGCAGCTGCAGCAAACTTCAAAGCTAGCAGCCCATACAGGCCCTCGACTAGACCCAGCACACTATCAGCATCTCCTGAGACTGCAGGATCCAACTCATGCACTGCAATAACAGCCACTGCTGCTTCCAGCAGCAGCGCCTTATCCTTAGTACTGCGGGTGCTGAGGTCCCGATGACGAGCTGGCGGCTCCGCTGCCGCTGCTGCTGCTGCCGCGGCCGCGCGGCGGGTAGCAGTAGCTCCGGCGGCAGCAGCAGCAGCAGCAGTAGCAGCTGCGCTGCGCTCGCGGGTGTCTGCTGCTTCGGCTGCAGAGTCGACTGCAGCAGCAGACGCAACACGCTGCCGTTTAGAAGCGCGTGTGGGCGCTGCTGCTGCTGCTGCAGGATCAGCAGCTGCATCTTCAACTGCTGCTGCAGCTGCTGGTGCGTGTTCTTCGCTATGTGCGACCTTAGCCACTACTGCATCTGCACTTGCTGCTGCAACAGCGTCAGCAGCAGCAGGTGCTGCTGCAGCAGGTACCGCCAGTACTGGCAGTACCAGTGAAGGGCTGTGCACTGCCAGCAGCTGAAGCAGCTGCTGCTGCACCTGCCGCAGCAGCAGCAGCACCTCTGGCTGCCCCTGCAGCTCCTGCAGCAGCAGCTGCTCACTACGCTGCACCTGCTCAGCTGCCTTTGCTGCTGCCAGTGCTGCTGCCGCCTCCTGCAGTGCTGCTGCTTCCGCCTGCTCTTTCTGGCGCTGCTTCTCAGCTGCCTCAGCTGCTGCAGCCTCTGCAGCTGCTGCCGCTGCTGCTGCTTCACTGTCCTGGTCGAGTTCCATGTGGTCTCCTTGGCTGCCTGCTGCTGCCACATCAGCAGGAACAGGACTGTTACGCTGCTGCTGCTGCTGCTGTTGCTGCTCTGCATCTTGCATTTCCACATCAGCAGCAGGGGCAGCTGCAACAGGCGGCCCCTCCTGTGCAGGTTTGGCTGACGCTGCCGCATCTGTAGATGTTGCAGCTGCAGCTGCCGGCTGCTGTTGCTGCTGCTGCTGCTTCTGGCGCTGCTGCTGCTGCTGCTTGTGGTGCTGCTGATGCTTAGCACTGCCACTACCAGCAGCCGCCTGCTGCTGCTGCTGCTGCTGCTGCTGCTGCTGCTTGGTGGCACTGTCAGGCTTGACGCACGCTTGCCAAAACTTTGACAGCTCCTCCAGCTTTGCTTTCAACTCCTTATCCACATTGCTGCTGCTGCCGCTGCCGCTTTGGGGGCGCGACAGCCTACCAGCACCACTGGCTGCTGCTGCAGCTGCTGCCCTGCCATGCTGTGCATGTTGGGGGCTGGTGGGGACAGCATGATGCGCTGCTGCTGCTGCTGCCTTGCTTGCGGCTGCTGCGCTGGCATGCTGGCAGTGCAGCAGCATCCAGTGCTGCAGTTGCAGCAGGATGCAATGCAGCTCCAGCCGCCTATACTGTTGCTGCTGCTGCTGCTGCTGCTGCTGAGGTGCGGCTGCAGCTGAGCCTGCCGCTGCCTGTACAGAGGGCACAGGCTGCTGCTGCTGCTGCTGCTGCTGCTGCTGCTGCTGCTGCATGCTCGATGCTGCTGCTGCCTTGCTGGCTGCCTTCTGTATTGTGGCTAGGCCTGCCAGCTGCTGCTGAGACAGCTCACCTGCACAGCACCAGGCAAGCAGTAGCGGCAGCAGCAGCAGCAGCACGTGGCGTTGTGTGAGAGCAGCAGGGAAGCAATGGGAAAGGCATCAGCTGAAATAGAAGACACAGGTTTCAAAAGAGCCAGAGTAATACCGTCTATTGTGCAGCCCACGCTTCAGCTAGGCTGTAAGCTGAGGAGAGTAAGAGTTTTTGATTTAGTTTACTTTCTGCCGTAACGGCAGCAGCCGCGCTGCAGCTCACCTGGCTTGGCACAGTGCAAGCAGCGCTGCCGGAAAGAGGCAGCCACCCTCACCCCTAAACACCTAACCCCCACAGGCCTGCAACAGTCCAGCTCACCTGGCTTGGCGCCGTCCAAGCAGCGCTGCCGCAGGGAGGCTGCCACCTCATCAGCAATGCACTGCAGCTGCTTGACAAGCCCCATGCACTGCTGCTGCTGCTGCTGCTGCTGCTGCTGCTCCTGCTCATCTTCTTGCTGCTGCTGCTGTTGCTCCTGGCCAGCAGGTCCTGCCGTCAGCAGCATCACTTCCTGCAGCTGCTGCTGCTGCTGCTGCTGCCGAGGTGGCAAAAGTGCTTGCCGCTGCTGCTGCTGTTGCAGTGCTGCCAGCAGCTGGTCCATCTGCTGCAGCTGCTGCTGTGCCCCAGCCACCTGCATTGTCAGCCACATGCAGTCCAACATGCCTTGCACAGCAGCCCTGCTAATGCTACCACCATGGCGGCAGCTCGGCAGCTGCACAACACAGCCGCCACCATCCAAATGCACCACCTGCTGCTGCTGCTGCTGTGGGGTTGCTGCAGCTTCAAACCACTGCAGGCAGTGCCGGCCTGCAGCATCTGCTGCCTGCAGCTCTCCTCTGGCCTGGTGCAGGCGAGCTGCTGCCCACCAGCGCCTCAACTCTGCAGGACCAGCAGCACCTACTGCTGCTGCTGCTGCTGCTGATGTACTCGGCAAAGTTGGCATTGGCACGCTCTGATCAGCTTCCTGTTTGCTGCTGCTGTGCATGTGATGCATGAACCACTGGAACAAGGACTCCTCCTGCTGTCCGTGCTGCTGCTGCAGCCGCTGCTGTTGTTCGGACTCGTTGACCCTGCTGGTGTTCGCCCCGTGCACAGCACTGCCAGCAGCGCTACTGCCAGCACTGCTGCAGGATGCTGCTGCCACAAAGTTGTTGGCGATGCTGCTGACTGTGTACATGGCAGCACCTGGCAGCTTCAGCACTGGGCCCCACTCCTCCCAATACACAGTCGGCAGCTCCCTAGCACTGGCTTGGTGTATACCCACATCCCTCTGCTGCTGCTGCTGCTGTTGCTGCTGCTGCTGGGTGAGGCCTAGTCCTGTGATGCTTGGTCCCCAACATGTCGGCCCCAGAGCAGCAGCAGCAGCAGCAGCAGCACCCGCAGATCCTGCAGCTGAGTCAGCCTGCTGCTGCTGCTGCCGCCACCACAGCTGCTTCAGCAGATCCAAACCAGTCAGGCCGCGCTGCTGGCCAGCACCAGGGCCCCAGAACCCACTGTTGTCTGGATCTTGCACCCCTGCTGTTGCTGCTGCTGCTGCTGCTGCTGCTGCTGCTGGGATGCTGCTGCTGGGACATGGCCTGCCCAAGTTTCTAGCAGTGCCTGCTGTGACGTACCCCTGCAAATGCTGCTGGCAAGCCTGCATGTGCAGCGCTGCCTGTTCATCTACCAGCTGCTGCCGCGCCTCTGCTTGCTGCCGCGCTGCAAGCCTGCTGCCTGGGCCGCCACTTGCAGCAGCAGCAGCAGGGCCAGCAGACAGACCCCCAGCATCAGCAGCAGTAGTGTTGCCAGCAGGTGCCGCTGCAGCGCCAGCTGCTGCGCCAGGCGGCCGCTGCTTTGGAGGCCGGCCAAGGCGTGGCCGCTTGGCTGGGCCACCTGCTGCTGCTGCTGCTGCTGCTGCTGCTGCAGCCTCAGGCTGGCTGGCAGGGTCGCCATCAGCAGCAGCAACAGCAGCAGCTGCGGCTGTTTCAGTTGGTGCACAGCTGCCATGTTCAGCAGCGGTAGCTTCAGCAGTAGAAAGCAGGGCTCGCTTCCTGCTTGCTGCTGCCACCTTCCTGGCACCCCCAGAAGCAGCAGCAGCAGCAGCCGGAGCTCCAGATGCTGCTGCTGCAGCAGGACCCACACCAGCTGCACCGGCTGCTTGCATCACCTCACTGCTGCTGCTGCTGCTGCCATATGCTAGGTGGGCCGGCACAAATCCACACTCCTTAATTGACAGTGCAGCATCCAGGTCAAGCTCTGCCAGCACCAGGTGCTGCTGCTGGCTCAGCCGGCACTGTGAAAACGACTGCGAAGAAAACTTCACACCCAACTTCACAGCCAACTTCAGCAGCAGCCCAGCCACCTCAGCAGGCAGCTGTAGCGCTTCTGCAGCGCTCAGCAGGCGATCCAGCAGCTGCTGGGCTAACTGCAACGGGTATGTGGGGTGCTGCTGTGCCAGATCCTGCAGCAGCTGCTGCTCGTACTGCTCCCAGGACGCTGTGCTGCACTGATCTGTGGGTGCTGCAGCAGGCTCTGCCATGGGAGGAGCAGAGCTTGACATCCCCTGCTGCTGC
>RWJK01000837.1:1014-17807 GCA_004335835.1 Scenedesmus sp. ARA3
GCAGCATGCTTGCCGGCATGGATCTGGCTTGCAGCATGCTTGCCGGCATGGATCTGGCTTGCAGCATGCTTTCCGGCATGGGTCTGGTCTGCAGCATGCTTGCCGGCGTGGATCTGCCGGCTGCCCAGCAGAGTACATGTGTCCCTGGAGGAGGATCTGCTCCTGATGCTCATTCCGCTGGGGCTTGGCCAGGCGGCAAAACTGCATGCATTGTGCTTTTGTGCTGAGCAGCTCCATTGTGTTGAAGGGCAGTCGCTAAACAACTACTTCACCGCCTGGCGGCCTAGCCTGGCACTGGGACTGTTGCAAGCAGAGCTGTGGGGTGTCTTCTGTGATCTGCCGTGATCTGCTGTGGGGCGTCTGCTGTGATCTGCGTGCCTGGCTGCTGAGCCGTGTTGTTCTCTGGTTGCCGATCTGTGGTGCGCCTCTTTATGGTTTTGTCAGGCGCCAGATTCAGAGTGTTGCGTGCAGAAGAAGGTATCGTTGGTATATCTGGCAGTCCCTCTTTGCTGTGCTTCCTGCTGATCATCTTCAAACCGTTTTTCCAGTTATGAAGTGCAATCTAACCAGAGGCAGGCATGTGTCGTGTAGGGCGGCAGGAAATGGCATTTTTTGCAGCAGCCTAACTGCAGCAGCAGATTGTAGCAGCTATTGCCGGGATGCTGCTTGTCCTGCGATATGTTCAGGCGATGGAGCGCAAGCAGCTACATCAGCTGTCAAGCGTCGAGGAGACATGTTACATGTTATGCAGGGCGTGCTGTCCGCTGCTGGCACTGATGCAGTCAATCAACGTCCTTGAATGCAAGGACGGCATGCTAAGGGTCCTCAGTTAGCTGGATGTGACACGGCAGCTGTTGCAGCCTGCCTTCAGGCCGTTTGGTTTGCTCAACAGGCGATCTTGTGCAGTGTGTTGCTTGTGCATGCCATGCAGCTGATCATCATCATACTGTTTGGCGCTGGTACATGTGGTCACGTGCAATCATACCTGTCGTGCAGGGGTGGCGTTTGTACAGCTGACGCAATGCTGCGTTGGCTTGATCTATCCGTACTGTGTGCGCTCTCAACCCGTCCTGCACATTGGCTGAGGCGCGGACGATTGCAGACCATGGTGGCCATCGATGTTATTTCAGCAACCTCTGTTGGAATCTTGGCTGCCACCGTGAAACTGCTGCCATCTGTGCAGCCGCTGTTTTCTTGAAAAAAAGAGTAATGCGCTGCAGGCACCAGCTGTCCTGCTGGGCGGTGATGCCCGCTTAGTTCTGGTTTGAAGAGAGAGCATGATTGTTTTGTGTCGCCTTTCCAGCCTTGTTGGGGCAGGTGAGTTCTTCTGCATCCGCTGAATGCATGTGTTTGCATGTCGCCCGCCTGGTGAATGTCAAGCGCCTGAAGGTTAGTCCCCGCCTGCAGCTGGCCTCTTGCAATATGCAAGAGACCTGTGGCAATCTCCAGGCCTGCACGCGCAAGGCAGCCAGGCAGCAGGCTGCTTCTGCTCAGATTTTGAGTGCCAATAGGGTTGAGTGCGGTTATGGACTCTGCACGTGTGCTGGGTCTTGCCGGCACATTTCTGGCGTATCACGGCTTATATTGCCACGTTTTACACGCTTGCATCACAGCACCCAGCTGTACAGTGCTTCATTGGCCTGCTGCTTTGCCGACGACAGCCGTATGCTGGCAACAATCTTACTAATAAACATCAACAGCATTGCTGCCCTTGTGTGGCTGGAGCATCCCAATCATAGCATATTCCAAGCAGATCTGTCCTGCTCTGCCAGCATGTGCACACAGCCTGCTGGCTTGCGTTGATACAGTTCGCTGCTCTCGTATGTTCATCCTTTGGGTTATGTACATCTTTATCAATAGTTTGGCTGAACAGGGCCGATTGGAGCTGCAGTATGGCTGCTTGCAACCAGAAGCTCACTATGCTCACTTGCATGCTGTGCATATCATGTTGACTTCATGCGCGTTACTGCTGCACGTCGTACTGCGTGTGGCTGATGTGGGCAGCGTGCATGTTGGGCTGGTGAGTAGCTCTTTGTAGAGCGCTGCACACTTTCAGCTCTGTCATAATACAGCTGAAACTGATGCAAGCATGCTATAGTATCATGCATGGAATAATGTTGTGGTTCGTACATATTGTGGCTGCTACACTACAAGGCATCCTGCCTACACACTTCTGTCTAGAACACTGTTGTGAATGTGCGAGGAGCATGCAGTGCCGGCTGGGACCGGCTGGCTGGCTATTTGAAGCAGCCCAGAAGCAGGAACAACCGAGGTACCAAGCGAACGACAATGTGAGAAGTTGTGTATCAGCAGCTTCTGTTCTGCAGGTGTGCTATAACACAGTACCTGTGATATTGAAGATGGCATGTGCGGTTCTGCCATCAATGCAGGCATCATATCACACTTTCTGATGCCAGCATTGCCTCCAGCAGCTGTGCTGCAAACACTCTTTGTGTGTGTCCGCAGGTCTAGTGGCTTGCTGCTGAACCTGCAAGGATATGGAGTGTGTGGTGCTGGAGGGTGAGCACATTGCTTTGACCAACTGCATGAGTCCCGACAGATGTGAATCCAGCACCATATGAGTGGATTGTGACAGCATGCATTGTGGTGTGACAGCATGCAGCGTTGTGTGAGAGACAACATGTAACAAAATGCATCCCATTGCCACGTGTCACACCAAAAGGAGTCCTTTTGGATGTTCAAAAGGAGGCATTTTGAACATCGGCAGCTGCTCACTTCCAGCCAGCTGGTGTGGGCTCTGCTGCCTGCCAACACGCAGCTGCCTGGCGCTGCATTAGCTGTGCGGTCATGACTCGCCGACCAAAGCCAACTGCTGGCCACGACCCCTACTACCACATGCTTACTGCAATAATGCACTTTGGGGCTGGAGCAGCCCAAACATAGCATCAACCAAGCGAATCCTTCAGTATGTGCAGCAACGCACTGGCTTGACTGTCTCAGGTTGCTACATCAACGCACCAACCGATTGGGTCTATGTCCGTGATTGAGGTTCAGCGTGCTCAACCTCTGGCTCACAAAGGACGACAAATAGTCCGGGTGTTACAGTGGTACAATGAGCCACGGCTAGCTGCAGAGAACGAGGTTAATGGAAATCCATACAAGGGCGCTGTGAAAGCTGTGCAGCCATTGCCTGACATACTATGGTAGTAACTGTGTTTGCTGCTTACGTGCTCTGCTGCATCTACCACATGCAAAGGTCCACAGCAGCGGATAGTCACGTTGGTTGTGGCAGTGGCGTGCATGTTGTGATTTTGTTGTCAACAGAGTGATAGTGGCACAAAAGCATGGTGCTTTCCAGGAGTTCATCCGAATGTGGAGTAAAGGGAGCTTACTGTGAGACTCAAGCTCATGGCCAGCAATGCGATGGGCGATGGGGCAAGATGTTCCATTACATTACTTTGCAACACATCAGCCTCACAACGCCTCTGTATGTCCAGCCGCTTTGCTGAGCGCTGTGACATGTCAGCGTGTGTCACTTGCATATTATCCAGATGGTATGTGCATTTCCTCAGCATACATGACGGCGTATGCCTGCAGCGGCTACTGCAGGCATGTAGGTTAGCATTGCTCAGGCATCAACAGCAACAGGCATGGATTGAAACCGTAGAATTGTGCAAAAGCGCTCTAGAGTCAGTCAGGTATCCCTGACCAAAGACAAAGACGGACAAACAAGTTACCCCAACTGCAGAACCACAGGCTGCATCCGTTTGCTATCACAATAAACCAGCTAAGACCCATCAAATAGGTTGTCTGGGTGCTGTGACAACACCTGATAAGTATGTCACACAAGTTCTGTGGGGCCTTCAACAGAAGGCGCTTGGCTATGTGTGGGCCTTCAAAACGTCAGCTTGGACAGCAGGCGTTGAAACGGCACCACAAGCTGCAATTGAGTGCAGCAGTCAACATTCTGGAACATCAAGGCACTCAGCCTAATGGCTGGGTGTTGCGCCTCCAGTGTGTATGGCACACTAGTTCAGTAGGGCCTTCATTAGAAAGCGCTTGGCTATGCCTGGGGCTTCCAAAACAAGCTCCGGCAGCAGGCTTTGAACCGGCACCACATGCTGCTGTTGAGTGCAGCTTAGCACCATGCTGCAACAACTAGAGCTCAGTTGTGCGGCTGGTCGTGCAACTGGTGCGGTTGTGCACACAAACTCAAAACTATTGCCAGGAGAGAATCACACGCCTACATGCTTCACTCAGCAGAGTGAAGCATGTAGGATATTGGGAATGGCACAAGTTCAGCGGGGCTTCAAAAAGGAAGCGCTTGGGTGCTTGCAGGCTGGGCAAGTTGCTTGTGCCATTTGCGGGGCACAAGGATTCAAGCCTCATTGCAATGGCCATGCCAAGCTATGACGCAGGAACACCAAGCACACACAACGTGTTTCTGTGCACAGCATGCGTAGTGCGGCTAGATGCCAAGGTACTGTATAAGTATCAGCATCCCCATCCGAATCGTTTTAATGACGCTCTGTTCAAACCAAGGTGGCGTTGTGGCATCCCCAGCATCAATCCACAACTGGTGTTAGGCAATGACACTCCCCTCCTGTGCTGAACCTTGACAAACCATACTGCGGGCAAGGTATGGGTGTCAAAAGGTCGGCAGCTGAACACCACGATATGCACATATTGTGGTGCTTGGTGTGCGAGGATGATGCATGCAGGTGGATCCACCCTGCGATACGCAACAGCTGGAAGCCGCCATACATACACACACCTGAAATGCAACCCTCTCTGATGCTTTTTGAGGTAAGGTAACTAGCTAGCATGCAAGCGTCAACTGCCACTAAGCATGAAGACTGCCACCATCACCAAGCACCACACAGTCACTCTGCCAACATATATAATGCTAGCTCTCTCAATGCTCGGACTACCACGCACACTGCGGGGAATTTGCACAAAGCAACTATCAAAAACGGCATCAGTAGCTGCAGCTCCCCTGCCTCAGCAGCCAATACACTGCCAGCAGCTGACACCCGCTGTTGCTGGCACCACGCTTCTGCACCAACTGTGCCTACCATGCTGCAGTGCACAGCCCCTCTTCTCTTACAGTGGCGGCTTTACTGCACCAGGAGCAGTCCTGTACTTGATCATGGTGCGCATGTTGGTGGTGTCAGTTCCTGTTGGGGTTGCGGAGGGAACACTCGTGAGACCACTCTTGAAGGTGCACACCGTCTGTGATGCGGCCAAGGTGCTGGATCCGGCAGCCGACATGGTGAACACAACGGCCGCACATACCGGATTGTCGTTGCACGTGGTCAGACAAGAAGCGAAAGTGGTGGTGGCTGGTGCTGATGCGGTGCCCAGCGTCACCCCGATTTCGAGAGCCTTGTCGTCGTTGAACCAGGAGAAATAGCCTGAGCCATACTCCTTGGGCTTTGCTCCGCCCGCCAGCAGCGAGCGCTTCCTGTTCTCGTTGCCCATTACGTTGCCAGTGAGCACCTTGTACGCGATCTTGTACCTGCAGGGGCACGCAGCAGAACACAAAGCATAACGGTGCAGTGTTGAGCCACACATAACATAGGCGCTCGTGAGTGTATGTGTCTTTATTGACCCAGGAGAAGACAGTGGGGGGCCGCCGGGAGATGAGAGAGTGCTTTTTACTGGCATGCCTGCTGTACTGTGGCCACAGAGCAACAATTGAACACAAAACGGACACAGAAATAAAACCTATATCAGCAGGACTGCAATTAGGACATCACTTCAAGCAACACGCCTGATACAGCTTTGGCTGTTGCTGGTCAATGCTTGCTGCAGAGGCTGTATATCTCGGCCAGCAGTGAATCTACTTTTGAAAGCTGGACAGCAAGCACTAGACTAACAGAAGCACTCACACGCCAGTCGTTTCATCAGTTGGGGCAGTTGGGGCCTTCCTTATGTAACACCTTGCGTTGTAGTAGTCGTATGTAAAGAACTGGCACAGCTCGTCTGCCTGGCAGGCATCCATGCATCTTTGAGCAGTTGGGGTGCCTGTCGAAAAGACTACCTCAGACAGCGCTACAGTACTGGTTGTCGGCAGGTACCTGGCCAGGACAGTAACAGCCGACAGGACAAAGGACGTCGTCAGTTCAGTGCAAACTGCTTTGATACCTCATTGCTCAGTGCTAGGTAGCTTGCAACACACGAGGCAAAGAGCTTAGCATTGAAGGAAACGTGCCTTGCAATCTCATGTGCACCATGTGTGCATGCCTGCTGTGTTTGGTCTTGCATGATGGCACTACTGGCCCCACTCACCAGTTGCCTGTCTCAATGGATGCAAACTCCAACAGGCACTGCTGCGCGGATGTGGCGCCAGCCTCCGACACCGGGTTGACAAACAGTGTGTTTGGGCTGTCGTTGATGTAGAAGTTGAAGGAAGTGGCGAGGTTGCCAGGGCACGGCTTGCAGGCATAGTCACCAGCTGCGCGGCTGATGTCACCGAAGAAGTTTTGTTTGCAGTTGGTGCAGTCGCCGGGGGCCTCCGCTGGGTTAGCGTTTGAATTGGGGGTGACGCTGTTGCCGTCAACAATAGTAGCACCGACAGTAGTGGTGACTCCTTTCCCAGCAGGGCACACTGCACACAAGCGCCACAGCAGAGAGCACGCAGCGCGCGTCAGACGTCCCAGCCAGCAGTTACAAGTTACAAGTTACAAGTTACAAGTCCTACTCGTCAGAGGCAGGCAAGCCTGCTTGAGCCTATGCTCTTCCGTGCGTAAATTGCAGAAGGACAAGGACAGTCAGCAGCAACAGTTCGCGAGATAAATATTTAATGCTGCAGGGGCTCTTACGAGGCAACCCTGCTGCTTATGCGTTAGTAGTTGTTGGTCAAGCATACTATTTCAATAGCCAGCATAGTCAGCAGACCAACTCTAGCACGGTGTGGCAGCAGTGGCTCGTGTAAAGGCACCAGATGTCAGAACCCCTTCACCTCACTCTTAAACGCATCATGCAACGACTTGCGTGTTGTTGTGTTACATGCTGTGTGCTGTGATAATAAAGCTGGCTCTGCATAGCATTCATTCATACAAAAAACGACGCAGAACCTTACTAAGACAAAAATGTCTCAGCATTAGCTATGTACAATTGCCTGAGTATACCCTGAACACAATATGCGTGATTGTGCTCATCTTTGGTACTTGGACAGGTGGCACATGCGTCTACAGTTCGTGTGCTGGAGTTACAACTAGTCTTAAGTAGCCCCAGACACTCACCGTTGCACTCTTTGTCTGTTGATCCTGTATCCAGCGTAGTCTTTTTGTTGGCGCATGCCGCGCAGGTGCCAGCGCTCAGAAGATCGCCTCCGTTATTGAAGGTGCCTACATATGCGACAAGATCGGCAGTGTACATCCACAGTGTCAGTGTCTACACCTGTGGTCACCAAACACCTATACACCTGACATAAACTTTACAGAGTGACCACTGATTGCATGCTTGTTGTCACAGTTTAATTGCAACTTGCTCTGAGAGGACCTTCATGCAAAGTGTTGTGCACTAACGGACCCCCTCATGGAGAGTGGCAGGAGGGTTGCTGGTCTGCTGCTGGCTTGTTGTAGATGCAGCACACAATTTTTGATTAAGAGAAGATAGTTACATTTGGGTCCTGGCACCATCTGCGGGTCTCCGGCTCACCAATGGGACACTCCTTGAGGCCTGCGTCCTTGATGTCTCCAGCAGACGTCAGCTCATTCGCGCTATTTTGGACTGCAAAACCTGGTAGCGTGTACTTGCAGTCATTGATGTTGTCTACAGAGGCTGCATCAGTAGCGCTGGTGTCTGTTGTGGTGCCAAGCGGGCAGTCCTTGCACTTGTCAGCCGGCTCAGCGTCTGCCGGGTTGTAGGTGCCTGCAAGTGTCAGGGATCAGCAACGCAGTACTTTGCTGTGTTTGCAAAGCATCCAAGTACGGGGATCTCAGGGGCTGCAGTGAACTAGTCTGGTCAATGTGCTGCTTGAATCACCACACTGCGGCATTGGGCAGCAGCTCGAGGCCTTGTCATTGTCATGCACAGGCCTGCACGTCATTGCCTGAGCAGCAGACCGCAAATTACTGCTGACACTGCAGACAGCATGCGGTGTTTGCATCGGTGCATGAAAGCACATCGATAACATCTGCAGCAACTGAATCCTGCCATGGTCCTGGCCCTAACCCAGCCCTGCATTGCACCTCCGGGCATCAAGGCACCTCACCTGCAGCGCAAACGGAAGCCTTGACTCCATCAAAGCCATAGCCAGGCAGCGTGCAGCAGGCCCGTGGATCAAAGAAGCCATTAGAGGGATTTGTTCCCGTTGTGGCTTTCCAGGAAGCTGCCAATGCGACAAGGGTGGGACATTTGCCGTCGGTGTTTGTGAATGTGTTGGTTGGGCAATCCTTGCAGGGCGATGAGCGCAGCTCATACGTAAGGGCAGCAACTCCGTAGGTGTTGCCGGTGCACGTGACTGCCCTGAAGACTGGGTCTGTTGTGCTGGTGCCAGGGGTGACGGCAATCATGCCCTGGCCCTGTCTGATGTCTGCACACATACAGCAGCACTCAACTGTGTCAGCAATGCACTGTTAAAGTCAGGTGATTGAGCTGAAGCTGGGCAGGCAAAGCCGTGTGCACTGTCATGCTTGTTTGCAAAGCACATGGCACATAATTATGCAATGCCACATCCTCACCCAGACGACGCACAGCAGCTGGCAGTGTCAGGTTTCATGGCAATGAAGTTGCAAGGCTGTTGGACCTGGAAAATGCTCTAGACACTGGGTTGCTGTGCACCTGGGGCAGACACAAGTCAGCTGTAAAACCTGCCATCACTTTCGTCAAATGGCTCAGTTAGCTACAGTGCACAGAGCACAGGACACATCCACACTGCTTGCAACTTACAGCAGGAGGCAGACGTCTGTGGCACGTTTATGAAGGTTGGGGCAGCTGCAGCAAAGCCGGCTGCGTCCAGCGCAAATACGCTGAGCGGCTCCACATCATCCGACAGAATATCAGTGCCGCAAGTCTTGCATTTGTCCACATTGGTATCAGTGCGTCGCCTCCAGTCGGGAGAGTACGTTCCGGGGTTGTTGGTGCACTTGACGATGCTTCCTGTGGTTGGGAGCCTGAACCCAGGCGGAACCACTGCATGTAGAGGCGGAAAGGGGCGGCAAGCAACGTACATGTGATTGCCCAGTGAAACACCCTGCTCGCCATTCAGGCGCATGCAAAGACAAAGCTCATGAGCGCGTCACGCGCAATAGGGTAGTTGTACTGTCTATTTGCTGCCAACTGCTGGACCTTGCCTTAGAAGCTGCTGCCCGAACCTTCTGGCTATTGATTTGCAACAACATGCTATCTGTTGGTGTGGTTTGCACTCAGAGCAAGCTGTCGGTGAGGTGGGGTGCCATTGCAGCATGCAGAGGACAGGAACGGACATGCGAGTGCGCATCTGGTCTGCAGTTGTGATGACATCAGTCGTGGCAGGTGGATGGGCACAGCGGATTCTAATTCAGTGCCAGAGCCCACCGTGGGTCCCAGCACAAGTATCGGCAGCTGCGCCACATCTGTCCTTTGGTGCAAGATTTTGTTGGTTTAAAGCTGCTTTCACCCAACCCCGCTTCACTAAATAAATGTAAATGCATGGTGCTGTCACAGCTGTTTACTCACAGCAGTCACCAATAGCTGTTGCGCCGACGCTCCTGGTCATGAGGTCGTCGGAACAAAGCGTGCGGCCGGGAGTAGTCGTGGTGGAAGCATAGCCTCCAGGGCTGTTGCGAATCAGCCACAGCAGCACGTGACACACAGTGGCACTGTTATCAACTTGATAGCATTGAATGCTATCACATGTGGTGATGTTCTGACCTTGATGCCGCGCTGCTGGTTGCTGACTAGGCAAAACAGGTGATGGCAAGGATACAACGAAGGCTGGTCGATCCTAGGAAAGACATTTCAATGCTTGTTGATAAGAGGTTGTTTGGTCCATCTCTGAAAGCAGGTATGCGAATGGCTTTGAGTATGTCCTGTAGCCAGACTGCAGAAAAAGCACAACATTGCAAGTTGGGTGCTACTGACGTCTAGTAGAGGCTACGTGTTGCATTGCTACTCACCAGTAGTATCCTTGGTCGCAGATCTTGGTGTAAACATAAGGAGTGGAGGGTGCGGTCCCGAAACCCGGCCTTGACCCATCTTGGATCCAGTAAAAACCGGGGAGCAAGACTGCAAGATGCATCAAGAAAACACCAGTCAAAAGTTAAATTTGTATGTTTGATAAGAAACATTTGACACGCTACATGTGCTGCAGACGACGCATGGTGCAGGCTTGTCCTGGCAGTTGGATTCTTAGAAGTGGTACACACGGTGTACAGCAACTGCTGGTGTCTGCCGCACAATGCGGCTGGGCATCTCTGTTGATATGCAACATCATATGCTCATGTGACTAGTGTCAGAAAACCGCTTAGGAGCCAGCAATAACATAACCAAGTGGGCTGAAATAAGCTGCAGACTCAGCACACTTCAGCAATAGAGCCTCATATCAGGAGAAGGCATTCATCATCTCATTTTGTTGTCAACCGACACCAGTGACTTCTCAGCTGCATCAGCTTGTTGTTAGTGGTGCCAACGTGACCTGCAGCCACAGCAAATTTGCTGCTGTTGTACATGGAAAGACTGCTGCTGGGCCGTCAGCTTGCACTCACCATCACAGAACTTGAACTCAGGGCTTGCTGAAGTGAACGTGGTGGTGCCCCTTGGGCAGCGCACACACCTGGTGGCCGATGCGGCGGTGGTGGAAAGGTAGCCTTCCCTGTACTCGCCCCTAGGGCACCGCACCACCTTGTTGCTGCTGGTGACGTACCAGCCAGGCGGCACCACTGCAGTGACATCAGTTGCAGCGCACACCAGATGCAAGAATTACACAGGATATGGTAACATATTGCCTTGTACCGTGGTAACATATTGCCTTGTACCGTGGTAACATATTGCCTTGTACCATGGCACTCACGGCATGCATCACAGCAATGATCCCAAGCATGGCATATCGTAGTAATGGATAGCAGTTACTTGCGTGTAAGTGCACTATGACCAGCTACATTACGTCTTCGAACAAGTAGAAGCTTGACAGATGAAGCCTCACATGCTGCCACTGAAGCTGTATGCAAGGGAAGGCTGCCATTTTGTGCTGTTTCTGACATCAAATACACATGTGCGGCATCCGGCCCCAGCCCCAGCTGTTGCAGCCTCTAACATGCAATCTGCCGTACCAACCATTCGGGGGTTGATGAGTATCCGCTGTGTCATCACTCCTGTGACATTTTGGGGCTGCCCAAGTCTACATGATTTCGAACAGGGCAGGCTCGCTAAGCACCACCAGGATCAACTTCTAAGCGTGCAAGGATAAGGCATAAATACTCACAGCAACCAGAGGCAGATGTCTGTCCAGTGGTCTGTCCAGTAACTGGGCTTGCCTTTGCAACGTCTTTCGCAAAAGATTGAGGTGCATCCGCGCTGTAAGTGATGGCTGGCAGACCGTTCACTGTCTTCATGCCACCTGCAGGGTGCAGCAGCAAACGTTGGATGGTGTAGATGCCAGCAGAATGATCACTGCCAATGTCTTGGCAGCTACAGGCCAGTTGAACACTGTAACATCAAGGACAGCAGTCTGCAACGTCACAAAAGTCATCGGGTTACTGTGAACTCCACGCACTGCTGCACTGTGCAGCTTGTGTTACTGATCAAACAGCAATAAAAATGCCAAGCCGACCCCACATCAGGCCGAGCGCTGCTCCAAACTGGCCCAGCTTTTGCAAGGCATGTTGCGACATTTCAGTCAGCATGTGATTGCCCCGGCTGCAATCAGGCTGCCTGCCGTAGTGTGATTGTGTCTGAATTGTCTATTATGATCAAAAGAGTAGGGGCTTTGTTCGGCATGATGTGGGTGAGTACAGAAGAGGCTACCTAGCTAAAAACAGCACCAAACCGTTGTTCAGTATGCCAGCACCCTCGTAACCAGCTTACTTGGGCATGCTGTGCACATTGGCTGACGCTTCAAGCCAGGACTGAATGTGTTCTCAGGGCATATGGTGACTGTGGCCTCGGCACCAGCCGTGTTTGCAGCAGGGCGAGTGTAGAAGTAGCCAGGAGCATTCACTGCAGAACAACGTAGCAAGTCAGCAGTTTACGTGAGCGTAAAGGTTGCTGCCGCTGGTTTTAGAGACCTAGATATGTTTGTTTTGTACATAAACTGCAGGTAAATGCTGTGCACAGACACATGCATGCAGGTTGATTGTTGTGCACCATACAGAACTGCTGCATTCGGTGGGCAGCGTTTGCAACATGTTATATAAGAAAAGTCATCATTTGCATGATTGTTTAGTAATGCAAATGCTGCATGACAGTGAGTCGTGATCTGCAAACAACAGCTGCTGCGAGCAGTGAGGATGTGTTTGAAGGCCATATGCAGTGACACGCACAAACTTATGCAGGGCTGTGACAAGGGCCCATGCTGTATGTCAGCAAGCGCACCGAAGGCATATATGCCTGCTCAGCTGAACAGCATGTGGATGCGCGCCTCACCGCATTGGATCTTGCTCCAAGCACCGGGGTTGATGGTGACAAAGTTGGTACCGCACGCTGTCACGCCTGGGTCGCCAGCTGTCACCCACTTGGAGGCGGTTTCAGTGCCGCCTGGGCACCAGGAGTCCTTCAGGCAGATGACACACTTTCTGGGGGACGCAGATGTGTCTAGGTAATAGCCACGGGCACAGCCTGTGGTGGTAGTGAGAGGGGCAGTGCAGCCAGAAAGAGTGAGCAGCTGATGTGAGAGGCATCACAACAGACGTTGCTGCTGCTAAAACGCCCGATCTCGCACTGTGCAAAATGGAGCCGCATCATTGTTGCAGCACTGCGAAGCTCAAGCGTGATATAGTGCTGCCGCGTTCATCCATGCACGGTGAACTGTAGACAATACTGCGTATTTTTGGCGGCTGCTGTGTCTGATCTGCACGCTCAGAGGGTGCTGCCTTATGTGCAGCGCTGCACTACTGCAGTAGTGTGCCAGCTGGCACTCACCGCATGACCCATCTGCTGCAGGCCTCAAATTCTCCTTGACGTTGCCTGGGGTAGGGGACAGTGCCTGGCACCTCTTGCACAAGAAGCGACCACTGGTGTCTGCTCCGATACAGCTGCCAGCGGTGGTAGCGCATCCGTCAGGGCAGCGGGTGCAGCCCAGGGGGCTCAAGGAGCAGGTGGGGGCAGTCTGCTGCAGGTTGCGGCCTGCGTGGGTCCATCAGGAGGTTTTGTGGAAAATCAACGTGATTGAATTCAGTAAATTGTGATAGGGTGCTGATTGGTTTTATACAGCTACGAGCAGTAAGCAAGTTCACGATCGAGCCTGCCATGGCATGCCATGAAGTACTTCAGGGCAACGTGGTTTTAGCATTTTTCTTGCAGCACACAGTGCCACTGCTAACAGCTCAAATCGATTTAAGATTCTTCGTTGAAAGCTGAACATTTATATGTAGGCACTTGTTTGCTACATTTGTACCATACCCAGCTGAGCTCACCCATGTGACCGCCAAAGGGCGTCCGGCTCGCGGACACCATGGCAAACCAAAACACAGCTAAGACAAGAAGAAGAGACTTCATGATAGCATGTAGAGCGTTGCGCGTTGTATGTTGCGTTCGGAAGGTGGTTACTTTTGGATTGTTTGTGGGATGTTGTCGTGTAGTCGCTAATCGCATCCAGTTATATCAGCTGATGAGCACTAGCGAACGTTGTCGTGTATACCTGTTGTGTTTTGACCTTGCTGTGCACATGTGTACCGGTGCAGTATGTCCCGGGAGCAGTGGACATATGGCCTTGTACCACGCGGGCGTCGACGCCCGTGAGCAGGCCCACGAGGCCAAACGACGTGTCCGACACAACTTGTGTCTTCTGTTTAGTCATAAAAACAATGTAGATGCTTTGAAAGAGCGTTGGGTTGTGTTTCTGGAACCCTTGCAGATCCTGCACACATGTGTCGTCACACAGGAGTCACTCCTAGGAGCAGGCCTGCTGCTGGCGAGCTATACCCATGGGTATAGTTTGATGGCATGCAGCAGCATTGTTAAGAACTTTTATTTGTCAACAAACCCGAAACACCTCCTGGCGTGGTGAACATACAATTGCACGTTGAAAAACAGCTGCTGGCAGCAAGCACATCCCAGCTATTGCAGCAGTATTGCGTAAGCTGTCTGCTTGGTGTTGCATCTTGTAGGGTGGCTCCTTAGTGGGTGGGCCTGCGGCCGTTGCAACCTTTTCAAGTCAAACGGGACACACGGCCCCACTGTAAAGTAACCACTTTGGTAACTGGTAACTGGTAAGCGTGTAGAGCCTCATTTCAAACAAGGCCTGCTTGAACCTCAGGGGGTTGGTAGGTGGCTGCTACCAAAGCTGCAAAAGGAACAAGTCAGGCCCACGCACACTGGAGTTACTATGCAGGGTTTTCCTGTCTGCAAAACTCTGAAGTGTTCTGCTGCATCAGAA
Source organism: Scenedesmus sp. ARA3 (assembly GCA_004335835.1). Taxonomy (NCBI): domain Eukaryota; kingdom Viridiplantae; phylum Chlorophyta; class Chlorophyceae; order Sphaeropleales; family Scenedesmaceae; genus Scenedesmus; species Scenedesmus sp. ARA3. The sequence continues at coordinate 15,497 of RWJK01000837.1, forward strand.
GGTTACACCATACAACAGTCTGGTCAAACCGGACGTGAATATCGATAGAGTTTAAGCCATACACCATGCTGACTTGAGGACACAGCTGCTGTGTTCAGAACAGGTGCATCACTCCACAGGCCATGGCTGAGGCCACGGTGTTGCAGTGCAACAGCGTTTGGCGGCTTCAAGACTACTGTGCTGTCGCGAGGTTTCCGACCGCAACAGAGGCAGCAACCAGGCAGGTTGGGCTGCACATATACAAGCCCAGACTCACCGTCACACTTGATTAATGCTTCCGATGCAGCCGCAATAGCTCTGATGAGATGCCATTGATGCTAGCTCTGTTGTCAGTACGGCAACCCTACCCAAGCGGGCATCAGCATGTTACACATCAAGTGTACTGTGCGGCATTCCTCATCAACACCCGCCACAGTATACGTTGCTCCAACATGCTCCACATGTACATACATGTATGAACGATGTAGCAAACACGAGGTTTTCATTGCCAGACTCTGCTGCAAGGTGCAGGCAACACACTGTGATGATCTTGCAGCAGATGCAGCAACATTTGCCAGCTGTTACGCAAGGCAAACAGCAGCTCCCCAGCAGCAAACCTTTTTGACAAAGGGCTGCGCAGAAGCAACGCCTGACATGTCATGCCCCAGAATGAACTGTCATGCCCTTGCTGCAATGCTGGGCCACACAACGCAACATGCTGTTGCTGTGCTCAGCATACGTGTGTTGGTTGAAATGTCACTCCAACGGCCCAAATGCAGCAAGAGCAGCAGACATTGCTACCGCAGTCACCAAGGCAGCAATCAAACATGCTCAAACCATACCAAATGGAACTTCTAACCTCAAACAAAATGCATGCACGTAGGATGAAGATGCAAAGCTCCTCATCACTTTCTGGGAGAACCACATTCATTGTCCATATATGGATGCGCGCCAGCTGTAGCCCACAAGCACACGTGCTCCCTGTGCAGCAGCAGTTCGCGGCACACATGCACACACCGCGGCAGTGCAACCGCTGCTGCTGTGCAGAACAGCACATCTGGTAAATAGATAGTGCAGCCTGTATAGGTGCCGCAGCGTGCAGCTGCGGCGCATATGGTCACCAAAGCAAGTGCTGCTCTGCGCATCAAACCTGCACGCAGGAAACCAAATGCATGCTCAACACAGCTAGAGCACAGCCAGATTACAATCCGTCTTGTAGTCAAAGCAGGTGAAGGAGACAAGTGATTATCTGTCATAACAGATCCTCCACCACATGCAGGATGCCGCAGGAGCCACGGGTGATGTTCATAGCAAACATACGATATGGTCTGAAACCAAAAAACCAGCAATGCCCAGCAGCTGCTGCTGCGACAATCAAGAAATTCATAAGTGTTGCCACTAACCATGTATGTGTGCTGCACAGCTAGCGGCACCGCAACACACCAGGTGGGGACGTGGCAACACCAGAACTAAAACTGCAGATTGTTTTGCTGCATCTCACATCAACGTCTGCGCAACACAGCCACTGCAGGCATGATCACCACTGTCATAGCACAGCAGGTGTGCTCAACACTGGGATTACCGGGCCAAAGAAGGACAATCAAGAAACCGCAACAACCAGCGCAACTGCAAAAAAAAGCATCGTCGAGGAACCCAGCTTTGACAGGCAGACGGTGCTGTGGCAGAGGCAAAACAGGGCCATGGAACTGCTCAGCCAGCACAGCAGCGGCCAGACATGGAGTGACAATGTGTTTGAACTTGCTGAACAGAGGCCTGTTGCAGGTTTGTGACTGCATCTGTCGCCACTTGATACAAATGGCAGCTGTTCAGCCGCATCATCAGCCAACTGCCTCACACTGAACGGACACAGCAACACACAGCAGTGCCGACCCCAAAAGAATGTTGGCAGCACCCCAGTGAAACAGCAAAACAGCACGCAGCCGCCATTGCAGCTTGAGCCAGCAGCAGTGTGGCTAATGCATGCGTTGGCTGGTCAGAGACACGACAGATCCGCTGAAAGCCTGTGCAGCAGCCACTCTTGTTTAGTGATGGCAGTGGCTGGCTCATCACTGGCTGTCATTTAGATATGTACATACAATGGCCACAACAATACCACAATATAACAAAGCAGTAGTACCGCCGTGGCCGGTAGTAGCGCCACTCTGCATGCAGCACTGGGAAGCGGCTGCCACCAGTCCTCCTGCCGGCTTCATGTATGCAGCAGTAGACCATATCCAGCCCTGAATCCAATTCAACCAGCCTTTGCATTACATCACATTACATTACATTACATGCTCCACTCAACGAGGAGTGGGAACCCCAGTCAGGAGCC